>PVIW01015703.1:0-18788 GCA_004026585.1 Noctilio leporinus | reverse complement strand
AAAGAGAAAGCAAGAAAGACCTAAAAGAAGCCTCAGAAAGATCAGAGGCGCCACAGAGGCCGCCACCCTTAAAAATTAGCCTGTCCCTTCTTCTCCATAAAATGCTTGTGAGCAAACACATGACCCCACTCCAGGGGTTCGGGGTTGAGAAGGGGTTGGGCAGGACAGACTGTGACTCCCCGCCTCACGCCTCCCCAACCCTGCACCTCCCTCGTCTCGGCTCCCGGAAACCTTCCGCGCAGCTAGACAGCACGGCCAGTCTGCCCACGGGTCAGAATCACCGCGTCCGGGACAGCGGCCCACGCAGGTGCCCTCGCACGTGTGCTCACTCACATTCCTGCAGACGCACACGCACGTACACAAGTACACACGCACGCACACGCACGCACGCACACACCCACCGCCCCGCCGCGCTCACTTTGCCGCTGCACCAGGAATCCATCGAACACCGCGTAGTTGTGCTTGCAGTACGTTTCCACCGCGGCCCGCGCACGCTCCAGGTGGTCCTCCTGCGAGTTCCAGGACTCGGCGAAGGGCCGCCCCAGCTCGGTCACCGCGCGGTACTCCCCCACGTCGCTGTCGAAGCGCAGGAACTCCTCCCCGTTGTAGATGTGTCTCTCCTGGAACCGCACGCGCTCCGTCCCGTTGGTGAAGTGACACTCAGTCGAAGCCTGGAGCAGGAAGTGTGCTGCGGGGACAGGAACCACCGTCACGCAGCTGAGAGACTGGCGGCAACGTCGGCCATGCCGGGCGCCCAGGCCGGCAGGGACTCCGGGACACCGGCACCCTGACTGGCAGCACCAGGGGTCACCTCTCATCTGGGGCTGGAGGGAGGTGGGGGCCGGCGAGACCCCCGGATCCCAGGCCACGGGGGATTCACTCGGCTTCCCTGCGGGGCTGCAGGCCTGCCCGGGACGGGCTGAGTGCGGTGCCACCTCCTTCTAGAAGCCTCCACCTCCCTCCTCTCAGCCTCAGCGCTTCCCCTTTCCTTCAACACGTCCTCGTCGTCCTGTAGCCTCACGGTTGGTGGGACCTTGTGCCTGGCCCCTGCTGCCCCTGGGAATCCAAAGGAGGAAAACCGGCGTCTCCCACCGGAGCCTTACCGGTCACAACCCAACCAGACGAGAATTCATGCAGGAGTGCGAAATGTCAGAAGAAAAGTGTGGAGCTCTACAACAGAGAATAGTAACAGGCTCTAAACTACATTAGGGGGATGAGAAGTGGCCTCTGTGTGACACTGAAGATGTGACAAACAGGTTGAGTCGCTGTGAGCCGGAGGAAACGATGAGCTTCACCCAGCAACCGGAAGGGAGCGGGTCCTTGAAGCAGAGGCAGCGAGTGGGAGGGAGAAGGGGAGAGACGAGCCTGGACTGTCAGCTGCGCAGGGGCTGGACCCTGGGAGGGAGGGAGGATGGAACCTTATACTAAATATAACGGGAAACTAGTGAGGCATTTTAGGATGATTAAACCATAATTCCAACAGGACCGCACCTCTGTTCTGCATTTCCAAATCTAGAAAGCACAGAAGACCAGAAGAATAAACCAGTGGTTAAAAGTGAGATGAATAAACGGAAGCTTCTAATATCATCAATAGTGTGGAAAGTAGAATTACTGCAGAAATTTGAGACACTTTACTGAAAAATGGTTGTGGTTTGAAAAGATAAATTGTTGAAATTTAATAGAGATGTGATGACCAGGAACTCATGAAAATTTGAAAAATTTTGCATAAAGCAAAAAGTAAAAATTAAGATTTTAAATTTTAATTGATTGAATGGATTCAACAAGAAAGTGGTAAATTTGTACAACTCGCTGGGTTTTGTTTGCTTGTTTGTAATGAAATGAGCTAAAATAAACCATGAACTGAATTGGAAGGTGAGTGAGTGTATAAAGTTTGAGTCTAGGAGTTTTAGAAACAGTGTAAAGCAGTGTTCTCTGCCTCAACACTGTTGACATTTTGGACCAGATAATTCTTTGCGATTGAGGGTGGGTGGGCTATTCTGTGCACAATAGATTGTAAACAGCATCCCTAGTTTCTCTACCCACTAGTCATCAGAAGAAACTGCCAGTGTGACAACCAAACTGGCTCCAACCAGATATTGCCAGATGTTCCAGGAGTGGGCAGAGGGGGAATAGGTGGTGAACCTTTGCAGGGTGAGCTCCACTGGTGAGAACCATCTGAAAACCCTGTGGTAAAAAAGCTACTGTTAATTATGGAGCAGCTGACAATAACATAGGGAGTTCTACCAATTCTATATCTGTTGAAAATCTTGGTCCTGTATGAAACTTGCATTTAAAAAAATGATTTTTCAAGAACCTAGTATAAAGGAACCATGGACATGGACAACAGGTGGGATTGACTTTGGGGGGAATGGGTGGGTGGGGAGGGGGACAGAGGGGAGCAAAAAGGGGATGGATGTAATACAACAACAATAAAAAAAAAGAAAACAAAAAGATTTTATTTATTATTTTAGAGAGGGGAAGGGAGAGAGACAGAGAAGGAGAGAAACATCAATGTATGGCTGCCTTTCACCTGCCTCCAGCTACAGGCCTGGCTGGAGACCTGGCTTGCAACCTGGCTGGGAATTGAACCAGCAACCTTTGGGTTCACTGGCTGGTGCTTTAGCCACTGTGCCACCAGCCAGGGCCAAGTCATATAATTTCGCTTTCAGATCGTCTTCTTTCTTAATTTCTCTGCCACTGGTCCACTACTTATCTACAGTAAAAACTACAGCCACAGCCATTTGATTCCTGTTCAATGTCCCAACTAATTCATTTTCTGTCTCCTGCTTCCAATAATACTAATAGGCATCAAGTTACCAGCCTTGCACCCCACCTCTCAGGTATAGAACTTCCATTCCTATAGTCAGTTCCCCTCAGAAGAGGAGAAACTAGGATGACATTCTCATGTAGACAGTTTACAAAAATGAGCAGGTCCCCAGACTCTGAGGAGAGACCTTCACTTAGAAATGATGGCAGAAAGGAGGGCACTCTGTTCAGACTACTTCTATTTACAAACTCTCTAGTACCTTCTTGACACATGAGAAAATTGAAAAATAAAAATGTGTGAAGTTGCTGTTACTGCAGCCTGTATGGTTACACTGTTGGTCCATGTTTACTGCCCAAATATAAATAATAAAAATACAAGGTGCCCAGTTAAATTTGGATTTCAGGTAAATAATTGTTGTTTCACAGAAATTCAGAGTTAATTGGACATCTCATTTTATTCGCTAACCTTAGCCCAGCTTGCTAATAAAAATCTCATAAAAGGGAGTGTGTTTAATACTTTTTTATGTTCTTCACATGCCCATGATAGTCTATACATAGTGTGAGTCCATATGGAACTTTTCAAACTATAAGTGAAAAATGAATGTGAATTTCTCTTATATATTAAAGCTAGCAGGCCTTGCATCTGCCTGCCCCCAACCCTAAATTTCATCAGTTATTTAGACTCACCCATGCCATTATTCACTAGTGGTGGTTAGAAGCCCAAACTCTAGAATTAGAAAATCTAAATTTGAACATTAGTTCTTCTACTTGGGTCAGATTTTAACATCCATGGGCCTTTATTTTCCCTTTATCTCTAAAGTAGATTTAAGGATAGTATATTCTTCATAGGATATTGTTAAGTGTAAAATTAAATAGTGCTGATCATATAAGTACTCAATAAATACATTGTTATTTTAATTCTTATAACCCCTATAAATGCAAGCTCACAAGATCTTTCTATTCCTAAAGCAAGTATCTTTATCATCATTTGGAAATTATCTTAATTTTATCACTAAATATAATCTTGAACACTTGAGGACAGAAATTTGGTTTATGTATAATAATGGGATACACATGAACCTACTGTGAGTATGCTGATGGAGAAGAGAAGGACCTTCTAGATACTGGGAGTTAGATTATGTAATCTGGGTTCTACAACTGACTATGTGACTCTGAATAAATTAAACTCTTTGAATTTTAGAATCCATGGATGATTACACTTTTAATTACTGCAGATAAGAGAGGATAGTTATGAGAATTACATACTTAAATTTATAGGCCTGGTACACAGTAACTGCAAAATGTTATAATGCTCCATGCTGATAGTGACCAAATTTGTATTATTGATGCCTCCATCCTTATCCCGGGAAATAACTGGTCTATTCTAGGTCACTAATAAATATTGGCTGTATAATCAATGGCTTTTTGTGTAACTGGTCACCTCTGCATATAAAACCACTCTAGTGGTTCCTTGCTGCCGACTAAACAGCTCTGGTTCTCAAGTCCTCCTAGCTTCTTTTCAGGTTCTTTTATTCTTGTGCTTTAGGTCCAGCTGAATCCCTGACCCCAGAGTTCAGTTTCTCCCTGAGGTCAGCAGCACAAAGAGTCACCTGTAATCCATCCTTCACACCTTCAGCTCCCTTTCTCTCCACAAATGATCCAATCCAGTTTTTATGTTGTACACTCCACTGACTGCACACATCACATTCACCAAACCCAGGGCTCACTCCTACGCCTGTTCTCAATTCCCCAACTCCTAGTGGTTCTCTCCACACCTGGCCACTCCCTCCTCTGGGAAAATTGACTTCCCTTCACCTCCATGCATTTCTCTCTCCTGGTTTTCCTCAACACCTTTGCACCCCTTCTCAGCCCCACTGGCTGACTCACTGGCCCTTGGTCCACTGGGCTTGGCCCTTGCCATCTTCTCATCTGCCACACACACACACTCTCTCTCACTCACTGTGTGACTGCCTCCATTTTCCTGGAATTGAACACGATACATGTATCAATGACACCAACAAATGTATCTTCAGCCCTGGCTGGCTCTGGAACTCCAGGCTCCTGTGTTCAACTGACCTCTTGACAGCTCCACATAAATGTCAAAAAATCATTCCTAACTTAAACAAAATATTTTCTCCTACCCACCCACTTCAAATAATCTTCTTCCAGTCTTCTCTATCTCAATAAACACCATCAAGTTTATTCAAATTACTTAAAACAAAATCCTTACAGATAAGCTTGATTTTTTACTCCCCCATTTAGTCCATTAAAAAGTCATGCAAATATCTATCCCAAATCTGTTCACCTTATGTTTACCACTGTCTTTGTCTCTACCACATGAAATGAAGCCCCAAGGATGTCATCCCTAGAGAATTTGTCCGTGCTCCTAAATGACTTCCTTGATTCCACTTGTGAACCCCTACGATCCCATCTTCACATGGTAGCTAGAATTATTTTTTACAAATAAATATAAATGAACTCTCCTTGAACCCTCCAGTAGTTCACCTGCCTCTTCAAATAAAATTCAAGTTTCTTACCACAGCCATCAGGGCCCAATATGATTTGTCTCCTGTCTCCACTCTCTCTCTATGTTAATATCACCCCAGCTTCCTCACGATGCCTCAGTCACACCAGCTTTCTTTATGTCCCTTCAACATGGCAAATGTGTTCCTACACTTTGGCCTTTCCCTGTTCCTTCCCTGGAACATTTGCCCCTTACTTAGATCTTCACACAGTGGCTTCTCTCATCATTCAGGTCTCAAAACAATGTCACTTTCTCAGGGAGAGCTCCCTAACCATTTGAATTGAAGTCAGGTAAATTTGTTCTCTCTGTCCCCTAACCCTGATGTATTATTTTTCAGAGCAATTATTGCTCTCTGAATCATTTTATTTCTTAAATACTTATTTAAGAAATAATTGTCTTTCTCTCCGGACTTCAGGTAAGTTCCATAACAGGTGACTTTCTATTATTTTCAAATAGGATTCTCTGAGCTCAGAATGGAGCCCAAAGAATAATAGTTGCTCAGATAAACATCTGTGGTCTAAATAAATGGACCCGGGTTCTAGGACTTGATCATTGTGGGGATCCTGGAAAGTAGAAGGGCTTAAGCTCCTACAAGCTTGTATTTAGATGACACATGATATCCTTTCTACTTTTTGTGAGAAATTCAAACAAACTCTTTTTCTCTTGCTAGAAGAAATTTTACCAGTAAGTAAAGGGTGACTTTTTTTAAAAAAGAGGAAATGTCACTACATTTTTTCTTGTATATGGATCTGTTCCATTGCTGAGAGTTTGTGCAAACTTTGGGATCCCAGGAATTGTGATGACATAGTTGGGGAAAGACTAGGGAGGGACTGGAAATAGAGGTAACCAAGCATGGTTAATTAAGGAAAACAGAGGGTATCATGAATAGACCAAGTGGCCAATGAGTTCCCTTGACTTGATTATTGACTTCCAGCCCTGTGGGATGTAAGCAGTCTTCATACTCTCTATACTTGTGCTCAAGGTGCATAATGTGAACCTATGAAATTGCTAATATTTGATTCTTTTTAACTTAAGAAACAATTTTGTACAATTTGTCTCTACTAGTTGAATCCCTACTTATGAGCTCAGGTCAGAGATGGAGAGATGTAGGAGAAACTGATAGTATAGAATGGTTCAAGACAGATTTGTAATGAACACTAACCTGGCCAGGAGTTCAGAAGATAACTTAAGTTATTTAAGGCATCAAAGAGCATCCCAGAGATGGTCCTTATCTGTAGGATCATTCCAAGTACCAATAATCTATGCTTCAGCTCCAGGGGCCTTTCCACAGGAGGAACAGAAGGCATTAACCCCAACTTCTGTCAAAGAAGCTCCATTACAGGGACACAGGCCTTATAAACATTGGGGTTCAGGGACAAGGGAAGGGAGATAGTGAGGGAGGCTCCTTGATGTATCCTCACATATTAGGGAGAGGCACCTACATTACAGATTCTGCTGAGGACAAAACACAGGATTTTCTAGGAGAGACCCTTCTAATTCCTTTTCATTCTCCATAAAATTTCAGAGAAACTTTTTTCTTGGGATAAGTCAATATAATAAATGGAACCACTGGATTGGAATTAGTTTGAAATCATTGTTTCTAAATCCTCTCAAGACCCCAAGCAAATGGGACACAAGGCTGGAGAGGCTTTACTGAAGGGGAGTTGAAAAGAAACAACCTATATATATGGAGCCCTTTACACAGCTCTCGTAGAGGAGTAGTATCTGGGCTCTTTTTGTGTGGAAAGAATTGGGGGTCCATTTGATAAAGATAAGTAGTCAATGAAGAAAATGTCACAATTATCTAAGGGACATGGCCTGGACACAGTGACAAAGATAGTCAATCCCTCCCTTTTCTCACCCCGCTAAAGCTTATCCCCAGAGATGTTCACTTACTTGGTGTGCCTCTGGCCCAGGCCAGGGGAGGGCTCAGTACCATAAGTATCACTGTCAGAACTGCCATCCAGGAACCATCCAGATGCATCATGCTGGAGAACACGGGGGACTGTGCAGAAAGGAGGGAAGTCTCACTCAGTGAGGACTACAACCCTTCTCCACCCACATCCTGAATAGTACCAACCAAGGAACTAATTTCTTTGTTTCCAGATTGGGTAATTTCAGTGTTGAGAACCAATCAGCATCAGAGATAAATAGCATCATCAATTGCTAGTCAGAGGTTCAGTATGAAGGTCCTCTTCTTAAAGTTAGAATTTCCTGCATTAAAAAGATTGTTTAAATTTTGCGCTTTAAAGGTTTGATTCAGTTGTATCAGAAACATTTTATTGAGTCCCTATTGTGAGCTAAGTCTGTATTGGTCAATGATGTGTGTACAAGTATACTTTTGGGAATGTTCATTTCTCACACATGTAGACAGAGCTATTTTGACAAATGTATGTGTGTGTTTACGAGTTTAAGGGATGGAGGGAAGATGATTGCAAGTTATAAGATCTTCAATTTTGTCCTTATTGCATCATAACTTAGAGTTGTAGATTTGGGGAAATTACTTAACCTCTCACAGTTAAAGTCACTATGATCTTTCAGGTATTTTAATTCTGGAAAATGCTGTGATTCTGTGGACACCTCAAGGAATGGCTTCCCCTAGTAACTGATGATATGACAGACTTACAGCCATTGATTGGAGAATATATTCTGTATCTTTTTATAGAGCAGAATGTCTCTGACTGAAGGAAGCTGAAAGTTGTCCAATAATTTAACCTAAATAAAAAGGTTTATCAGATGTGTCTCCTGGTGCTGTTTCTGAGCTTAGTGGCACCTCCAGAATACACACAGCAAAAAGGTCTTAGAGGAGGTGATCTCAATGGAATGGAGAAAATGTACTTTTGAATAGCTTTTGGCCTAACAATGTGATAAGGCCAACTGTCCAAAACAAAGTATCCAAGGGGCTGAGAAATTGATAAAGGACTCAAAGTCAATCTTTGACATAATTCTGCTTTACAATAATTAATAGTTTCTGTGAAAAAATATTCAGTTCTTTACTTTTGGTCCCTGTTGTGATTTTTTCATTTTCTTAAGGATATATCCCATTATTTTTCAACTTCCCTGCTTTATTCTAAGAAAAGTTTTTAAAAAGACTTTGTTAATAAAATTGTTATAGTTTTATTAAATTGTTATAGTGTTTAGAAAATTGAACACAATGGAAAAGCTAGAAATTATATCATTTGATATAATCATATAATTTTAAACATAATGCTACTTTGTAGAATTATTACACATAATTTTAATATAAATGCAATCTCAGATCCCAAATGGGTTTTAAAGAACAAGTTCTATTTAAAGTTATGCACTAATCCTCATTCTATCACAGTTCTGATACACAGTTCTTTGTCATGTGCCTTCATATTTCTAGTGACAGAATACTTATCATGCTGCAGTAAAATGACTACACTTTGTGGTGAAATGGATGAAATGGTCAAAAGCTACAAACTTCCAGCTATAAAATAAGTAATTTTGAGGATGCCATGTATAGCTTAGAATTTCTTTTTTTAAGAGTTTATTTATTTATTAAAGATTTTATTCATTATTTTTAGAGAGAAAGGCCGGGAGGGAGGAAGAAAGGGAGAGAAGCATCAATGCATGATTGCCTTTCATCTGCCTCCAGCTGGGGACCTGGCTGGAAACCTGGCTTGCAACCTGGTTATGTGCCCTGACTGGGAATCAAACCAGCAGCTCTTGGGTTCACAAGCCAGCACCAATCTACTGAGCCACACCAGCCAAGGGGAAGGGAGTATTTTTTAAAGGGTCTCATAACAAGAAAAACATTTAACTATGTGTGGTATAGATGTTAACTAGACTTACTGTGTGATCATTTTGCAACACATACAAACATCAAATCATTATGGAGAGAGGGTCCAAGATAGTTGCAGCATAGGATGCTGAACTTACCCTCACCCATGAGCAAACTAAAACAGACACATAAATGGAAAATATTACTCCTACAAGACAACTGAAGACTGAATGAACAGCTTCTGAACAACAAACAGGAGAAAAAAACTGAACAGAGAAGACTAGGAAACTACAGGAGCCTTTCAGGTGCTTTGAGAACTCTCCAGGCCAGAAGAGCTGATGAGTACCATTATTTACATCCCTCTCCACTTGAATAAGGCAGGTGTAGCTTTATTCTGGTGCTTTGGCCGACCTGCAGAAGCACCTCAGTGCATTCCCAGACATAGTACATAGAGTCTTCTTTTTCTCCAAACAGAGGGAGGAAACAGGAACAATGGGGCTTCACCCCAGCACCTGACCTCCCTGCCAGGAGCTGCTCCAGCCCAGTTGGCCATGCACCAGGCACTGTAAATGCCTGCTTAACTCAAACTTGCTTCCCAAAACTATTTGGCACATAAAGCCCATACAGAGGTCACATATAAATAACCCACTTTTTATACAACAAACAAGAGAAAGACCATACAGGCTGGGGAGCTAGGGGAGCTTTAGAGGTACTGAGGGAATTCTCAGGGAAGCCAGAGGAAAACACTGAGTTATACACAAAGGAAACCTCATAAAGCTATCAGCTGATTTCTCTGCATCAACTTTACAGGACAGAAGGGAGTGGCAGGGTATCTTTAAAATACTAAGAGTAGCCTTGGCTGGTGGCTCAGTGGATTGAGCACCTGCCTGCAAACCCAAGGGTTGCTGGTTTGATTCCCAGCTAGGGCACATGACCAGGTTGCAAGCCAGACCTCCAGCCAGGTCAGTGGCTAGGGGCAGGTGAAAGGCAACCATACATTGATGTTTCTCTCCCTCTCTGCCTCTCTCTCCCTTCCCCTCTTTCTGGAAATAATAAATAAAATCTATATTAAAAAATTAAAATAAAATAAAATACTAAAAGAAAGGACTTTACAACATAAAATAATTTACCCAGCAAGGTTATGTTTTCAGATTTAAAGGAGAAACAAGGGGTTTCCCAGATAAGCAAAAACTAAAGGAGTCCATCACCATTTAAATCAGCTTTACAAAAGTGTGAAACGGTCTTTTTTTAAGCATAAAAGAGGAAAGGTCATGACCAGAAATTAGAAAATATTAGAAAGGAAAATATGTCACAGTTAATGCTAAATATTTAATAAATACAGTTAATCGAATATTTAAAATAGTATGAAGGTGAAAAGCAAAAAGTATGAAACAAAACACAACTCAAAAAGATCTAAAACATGACTCCAATAGCAAAGTGTGCAGGGGAAAATAAAAATGTAGTCCTTGTAGAATTAAATACCTATCAGCTTAAAATAGACTGCTATAGATATAGAATTATATATATCATGGTAACTACAAACTGAAATTTCCAGAACATATGCAAAAAATAAAGAGAAAAGAAACCAAACAAAAACACTAAATAATCTAGTATAAAGGAACCATGGACATGGACAACAGGTGGGATTGACTTTGGGGGGAATGGGGGAGGGACAGAGGGGAGCAAAAAGGGGATGGATGTAATACAACAACAATAAAATAAAATAAAACACACTAAATAAACACAGCAAACTGCAAGGGAAGAAGAAAGGAACAGAAGAAAACAAAAGAACCAAAAACCAGTTAACAAAATGGCAATAAGTATATAGCTATCAAAAATTACTTTAATTATAAATGGATTAAATGCTCCAATTAAAAGACATAGGGTGAATTAAAAAACATAACCCATCTATACTAACAAGAGGTTCACTTCAAAAAGATAAACACATACAGAGTGAAAATGAAGGGATGGAAAAATACATTCCATACAAATAGAAATGAAAAGGAAGCTGGAGTAGCAACTCTCATATCAGACTAAATAGGCTTTAAAACAAAATAAATATAAGAAAATACAAAGAACATTACATAATTATAAAGAGGTAAATCCAAGAAGAACATATAATAATCGAAAACAAAGATCAATTTTACCAAATATTCAAAAAAGAAAAAACACCTGTCTTTCTCAAACTATTCCAGAAAGTTGAAGAGGAGGAAATAATCCCAAGCTCATTTTATGAGGCATTCATTATCCTAATTCTGAAACCATATAAAGAAACTACAAAGAAAGAAAATAATAGGCCAATGTCCCTGATAAACATAAATGTATACATTCTCACAAACTATTAGCGAACCAAGTTCTGCAATACATTAAAAATATCATACACCATGATCAAGTGAGATTTATTGCTGGGATGAAAGATTGTTACAATATTCACAAATCAATTAATGTGATACATACACTACATAAACAAAATGATGGATTAAAATAATATTATTATATTAATAGATGCAGGAAAAAAAGCATTTCACAAATCCAGTGCCAATTTGTGATCAAAATTTCCAGCAAAATTAGAGGAAATATATCTCAAAATAACAAAAGCTATTTATGACAAACCTACAGCTAACATCAGACTCAACAGGCAAAATATGAAAAGCATTTTCCTTAACATCAGATACAAAACAGGAATGTCCACTTTCACCACTGTTATTCTACTGGAAATCTTAGCCACAGCCATCAAACATAAATAAGAAATTTTAGCATCCAATTTGGAAAGGAAGAAGTAGCACTGTCCTCATTTTATGTGACATAATGCTGTATATAGAGAGCCCTAAAGATTTCACACACACACACACACAAAAAAAAAAAACTACTAGAACAGATAAATGAATTCATTAGAGTAGCAGAATACAAAATAAATATTCAGAAATCAGTTGCATTTTTATACATCAATAACAAGCTATCAGAAAGGAAAACTAAGAAAACAATTACATTTACAAGTGCATTAAAAAATACAACATCTAGGAATAAATTTAACCAATGAGGTAAAAGACCTATATTTGGAAAAGTATAAGACACTGAAGAAAGAAATTGAAGAAGATGCTAATAATTGGAAGCATATGCTGTGCTCATGCATAGGAAAATTACCATTAATTACCATGATCCAAATATTCAACACAATTTCTATCAAAATACCAATGGCATATTTTATAGGACTAGAATAAATAATGCAAAAATTTACATAGAACCACAAAAGACCCCAAATAGCCACAGTAATCTCAAGAAAGGAGAATGTAGATGGAGGTATCATGCTACCTGATATCAAACTATACTACATGGCTAAAGTAATCAAAACATTATTATACTTCCATAAAAACAGACATATAGATCAAAGGGACAAAATAGCCCAGAAATAAACCCATGACTACATTGTCAATTAATATATATTGATGAGGAACCAAAATGGCAGAGGAGTAAGTGGAGCTACACCAATCTCCTCTCAACACCAAATTGAAATTATACATTAATTGGGGAGAAATCACCCAGAATAAACGACAGAACACCAGCTGGAGAGAAGCCTTATTACCACAGATAGAACAGAAGAGGCCAATTCATCACAATGTGGCTGGTAGGAAGTGCAGAGATGTGAGAAGGCTGATGGGGCTCCCAAGGGTGGCAGCTGAAGGGACAGAGAAACATCTCAGCAGCAGGGGGTTCCACCTGAGAAGGGTGGGATCCAAACCCCCAACTTGGCTTCCCAGACTACAGCAACAAAGCTGAGAGTAAAACAGCACCCAGCTGTGAAAAGCAAAAAGCCTCCAGGTTGAGCAGGTTTGACAGAGAGACCAAGTTCTTAAAGGGACCATGCACAAGTATACAGTGGCACCCACCTAACCTGGGCCCCAGCAGAGAAAGGTCAGAGTGGACTAGAGATGCTTGGGGGAAGTTTGGGTTAGTGGCTTTAGGGGGGAGAGTTGAGAGAGCAGCCCATGAGTCCAGTGCTGACCCGTCTCCCATGCAGCCTGCAGACCACTCTTCTCCAAAGGGCAGGAGCCTGAGGGGAAGCCACAGCCCCACCCACGAGAATTAATCCACCCCACCCAGCAATGCCTAAACTTGACCTCAGAGCACAGATTGAATGGGTTAACAATTGAATTCATCTGCCCCACCCAGAGGTGCCTAAAACTGGCCACTGATCACAGACTGACTGGATTAACTACTAAAGAAGACAAAGACAGTGGATCTCTGGTATTCTCCAACTAGCTGACTAGGCCCAGACTGGGTCATGAGCTAAAGTCACCAAGCACAGATCCAGGAAGTAAAAAAGTGCACCTCTACACCACAGAAGGTTACACCACTAAGACAGTAAGTCAAAGCAGACCAATCCAAGAAGCAGAAACAAGCAAGAGTCACCTAAAATGGGGAGACAAATGGAAAGGGGGAATCCCCAGGAAGAGTGCAAAATGAAATAGAGGCAAGCACACTCTCAGACATGAAATTCAAAATAATGATGATAGAGAAGTTTAATGAGCTCAGTAAGTTCAAAGAAAACTACAAACAACTCCATTGTTTGTCAAATTACAAAGAACTCCAGAGAAGCTACAAGGAACTTACTGAGAACTACACCAGCATTAAAAAGGACATAGAAACTATCAGTAAGAGCCAGAAGGAAATGAAGGATATCATTTCTGAACTGAAGAACACAATAGAAGGAATCAAAAGCAGGCTAGGGAAAGCAGAGGATTGGATTAGCAAGCTGGAGGACAATATAGAAAAAAATTCCCAGACAGTGCAACAAAATGAAAAAAGACTGAAAAAGAGTGGAGAGGTTTTAAGAGAGCTGCAGCACAACATGAAATGTAAGAATATCCATATCATAGAGATACCAGCAGGAGAAGAGGAGGAGCAAGGGATAGAAAACCTCTTTGAAAAAGTAATGACAGAAAGCTTCCCTAACTTGAGAAGAGAAAGTCATGCAAGCTCAGAAAGCACAGAGGGTCCCAAGGAAGATGAACCCAGACAGGCCCACTCCAAAACACATCATTAAAATAACAAATTTCAGACAGTAGAGAATCCTAAAAGCAATGAAAGAGAAACAGCTAATAACATACAAGGGGGCTCCCATAAGATTCTCAGCTGATTTCTCAACAGAAACACAACAAGCCAGAGGGAATGGCAAAGAATATTTCAAGCAATGAAAAGCTAAGGCCTGCAACCAAGAATACTCTACCCAGCAAGGCTGTCATTCAAAATGGAAGGTGAAATAAGGAATTTCCCAGACAAAAGAAGGCTAAAAGAATACATCTCCACCAAACCAGCATTGCAAGAGATGCTAAAGGGTCTGCTTTAAGAAGATGAAGAAACAGAAAGACAGACAGGAACACAAGTACAAAGGGAAAAATAGATAATGAATAAGTATCTATCAATAGTAACATTAAAGGTAAATGGATTAAATTCACCAATCAAAAGACAAGGTAGCTAAATGGATAAGAACCAACTTTAACTTACGAATGCTTTAAAATGATCTTGTTATAAATAGATTTTACTAAATAAGGTACAATTTTGTATATTACTTATATCTGCATTACTATAGGTTAAGTTTTCTTAGATTGGAATTATTTCATAATATGGGAAAATCATGCTATTTACAATACCTCAGAAAAATCTAATGCAGTTAAGGAAGAAGAAAAAAGTGAGAAAATGTGGATGTATATTACATAGAAGACATGCTATCTTTCTTATTCACTGTTACAAAATATGTGCTGATTTGTGGGTGTGTAATACATAGATTTTGTTAGCAATTTATGTTTGAAACAGTAACCAACTGATCATGGGTGTGTTGTGAAATCAGTCAATCTTTAGGTTAGAAAAGATTCTGAAAATGAAGACCAATTTAGATAGAAGTTGCAAACTACTAAGCTATGTGATTCGGGTACATAGACAATATATATTCTCATATTAGCATGTAAATTAGATGAGATTCCTTTCAACTAAATCATGAAAATATACATTTCCCGTTATGAAGGTCCCTAAACTGGGGATGCTTGGGAAAAGGAATTAATGCTATAGTAAACTTTACTATTGAAATGTGAACATACCTAATCTCTACCTCAAAAGAATCTTGAATAGTTCAGTGGTTAGTTTAGGACCACAAAGGAAGTCAGCTAGACTTAGAAATAGCTAGAATACTATTCTACAAAATTATTTAAATCCTAGGGATTTTTATTTTTCACCTCAACTTAGTAGACATAATTTCTACTCTGGGGACAAGCAGAGCACTGCAAATGCCATTATTTCTGAAGGCTTCAACTTTTAAAACACATGTAGAAGGGGGAAAAAAACAGAGTGTATTGAAAGAAGTAAGACCAGTGCGCAGCTTAAATAAGTAAGTAGTAAATAAATCTACTATTTAAGATGGAAAACTCCAAAAAGAATAAGTTGTAGTTCCAGTAACTTAAAATAAAGTTGAGTTGTATTATTGGAGTGGGGAGGATCTGACTCAAAAACCAAACTCATTTTTTAATATGGGTTTGGCACTGTCTCCAGGACAACTTTCACAAAAGTGAGTTCTGCAATACACCACTTCTGTGATATATTTCACAAAAATAGCATTCCAGAGTAAAATAAGTATTAAAGGAGAAAAAAACTGCTTAATTTTGCTACAATATACCTAAAATACTATCATTTAACATGTAATAATTATGTAACTATTGACATACCTTAAATTTTTTGTATTAACTCTTCAAAATCCAGTGTGTTCTTTAAATATATGTAAAAATATGTATGTGTATAAATGTATTTTTGCATGTGTTTAGTAATATTGTAATTCATATTACTTAAAAGAGAAATTCTTTAAACAAATGAATTAACATAGGCATTTTGAAATAATGAAAGGAAAACTTTGTATTAGCATGTTTTGAGAAGCTGACAGAAAGTAGTAATTAAATGGTGAATTGTCTGGATGTGAAAGGGAAAAAAAAGTACACATCGTGGGTTACAGAAGAGACAGGGGAATGTTAAAAAGAATAAAGGAAATGGAGAAGCCAAAGAACTTATATGCATGACTCATGGACATGAACTAAGGGGGTATTGCTGGAGGAAATGGAGTATTGGGTGGACGGGGGCAAAAGGGGGAAAATTGGGACAACTGTAATAGCAAAATAAATAAAATATATTTGTCAGTGGAGGCAAGAACATACAATGGGATAAAGACAATCTCAATAAATGGTGACAGGAATATTGGACAGATATATGCAAAAATGAAACTAGACCACCTTCTTATACTATATATAAGAATAAAGTCAAATGGATTAAAGAGTTAAATGTAAGAATCTGAACCATAAAACTCCTATAAAACATAGGCAGTAAGATTTCTGACATTTCTCTTAGCAATATTTATTGATATTTCTCCCCAAGCAAGAGAAACAAAAGAAAAATAAACAAATTGGACTACATTAAACAAAATTTTTTGTACAACAGAGGAAATTATCAACAAAACAAAAAGTCATCCTATGGAATGGGAGCAGATATTCACTAATGATATATCTGATAAGGGGTAGTATCCAAAATTTATAAAGAACTCATAAAACTCAACACCAAAAAAACCCAAAAAACCTACAATCCAATTAAAAAAAAAAAAAAAGACTAAGGACCTGAATGGTCACTTCTCCAAAGAAGTCACAGAATAGGCAATATGTCTACAGATAAACATATGAAAAGATGTTCAACATCACTAATCATCAAAGAAATGAAAATTGAAACCACAAAGAGATATCACTTCATCCCTGTCGGAATGGCCATCACCAATAAATTAAAAAATAACAAATGTTGAAGAGGATGTGGAGAAAAGGGAACCCTTGTGCACTGTTGATGGAATTGCAAATTGGTGCAGCTACTGTGGAAAACAGTATGGAAATTCCTTAAAGAGTGAAAAATGGAACTGCCTTATGACCCAGTGATTCCACTTCTGGGTATATATCTGAAGAAACCCAAAACACTAATTCAAAAAAATATATGCTCCCCTATGATCATCACAGCATTATTTATAATAGCCAAGATATGGAAGCAACCCAAGTGCTCATCAATAGTAAGTGGATTTAAAAACAGTGGTGGTACATATAAGAAATGGACTATTGGCCATAAAAAAGAATGAAATGTAGCCATTTACCTCAGCAAGGATGGACCTAGAGTGTATACTGTATGCTCAGTGAAATAAATTGGTAAGAGAAAAACATATACCATAAGGTTTCACTTATATAAATAAATAAATAAACAAACAAATAAAATTGAAACAGACTCATGACATATAAACTGGACTGGTGATTGCCAGATGGGATGGGGTTCGGGGATCTAAGTGAAATAGGTGAAGGGATTGCAAAGTACAAATTGATAATTACAGAACAGTCAAAGAGATGTAAGGTACAGTGTAGCATATATAGTCAATACCTACTGTGATAACTGTGGATGGTGCCAGGTGAGTCCTGGAAATATCAGGGAACATTTAGCAAAGCATATAGATGTCTAATTGTGGCAGGGTAGTAAAAAGCTAGGAAAGTTCCTGGGCAAGTGAAATGGCAAAACTGAGACAAGAAAATTAAACAAGGCCAAAGAGTTTGAGTAACTTATAGCCAACTGGTGAATCACAAGTTCTTATCACCCCTAACCAAGGACACTCAAGAGCAAATGATTTAGACCACTCCTCCATAAGCAAAGAATACATAGTTTAAATCACTCATGTCTGGGAAATAGAGAACAGAGACCCAATTAATGTCATTTGTGTCAGCTACACCCAAGGACAGATGAAGTCAGGGAAATAAATAACAAAAAACTAAAAGCCAGGCAAACCCAAGATATAAGTAAAACAGTGTAGCAGACCAAAGAATAGTCACAAACCCCCTGTGCACTCATTTTGATTCATCAGAAAATTAAAAATGCACCTGAAAAGCTGATGAATATTCTGTTGAAACCTCCATCTAAGATTCTCACCCACAGAAAAAAGATAAAAGGACCTCTGGACAAACACTTAGTGCAAACTTGCTCTAGAGCACACTCATACCCCTTCCTGGACATGAACCTTTTATTTCCTGCTAAAAACTCAAAGGGTCCCTAGGAAACTTGCAGCTAGAGAAGCAGTGGGCAGTGGTAGTTCAATCCTAATTCTGTCTCCAGGGCCCCCTTTCCTCTGCCATCCCAGTGAACTAACAGCAGCCTGGCCCTGGCCCACTCCTTTCCTATAACATTTCTAGGAAGCCAAAGCAGAGTACCACCTATGCTCCCTTCTGTTACTGCTTCAACCCTAAGGCCTTCCTTTGTTTCATTGTCCCCAGCCTTAATAAACGTGCACTCAGAATCACGTGAAAGAACGTTGTACAATCTTTCCTACATGGAGTCAAGAACCCACACACTCAGGTTGGCCTTAGGCAGGCCTGCTGTAGTCCAGTCCCTGTTCAGTAACATAATCACTATGCTACACACCTAAAATCAATGCAAAATAATACTGATAGTAATCTGTACTTGAAGACAAATTTAAATAAAGAAAAGCCAAAAAGTAACATATTATTAAATGATGAGATGAAGAAAGAAGTCAAAAGTTAACTTGAGACAAATGAAAATGAAAACAACCCAACAACAGAATTAAGGGCCAGAGATGCGTTCTGGAACTTACTGCGGCCCCCACTGACATGGCAGCAGTGGGGAAGTTAGGCTCAGCCTTCAAACAGCGGCCAGAGGATGGGAGGGTCAGAAGCAACATTCTGC
>PVIW01015702.1:0-18924 GCA_004026585.1 Noctilio leporinus | reverse complement strand
TTCCCTTGAATTTGGTTTCTAGTTTCAAGCCATTGTGATCTGAGAAGATACTTTGTATGATTTCAATTTTCCTGTATTTGTGGAGGCTTGTCTTGTGACATACCATGTGGTCTATCTTGGAGAATGATCCATGTGCATTTGAGAAAAATGTGTATTTTGCTTCTTTGGGGTAAAAGACTCTGTATACATCAGTTAGGTCAATTTTCTCTAGAGTGTTGTTCAATGCCACAACATCTCTGGGGATTTTTTTTTTGGAAGATCTGTCCATTATTGATAGTGGGGTATTAAAGTTCCCTACTATTAGTGTGTTGCTGTCTATGTCTTTTTTACAGTCTTCCAAGATTTTCCTTATATATTTTGGAGCTCCTACGTTGGATGCGTATATGTTTATCAGAGTTATTTCTTCTTGATGGATTGTTCCCTTAAGTATTATGAAATGTCCATCTTTGTCCCTTTTTATGGCCTTCATTGTAAAATCTATTTTATCTGAAATTATTATTGCTACTCCAGCTTTTTTTTCATGTCCATTTGCTTGATATATGGTTTTCCATCCATTCACTCTCAATCTGTGTTGATCTTTTGTTCTGAGGTGGGTCTCTGGAAGACAGCATATATGTGGGTCGTGTTGTCTTATCCATTCGGCTACCCTATGTCTTTTGATTGGTGCATTTAATCCATTTACATTTAAGGTGATTATTGATTGATACTTATTCATTGCCATTTTCTCCCTTTGTGTCTGTATTCCTGTTTAACTTTCTCTGTTTCTTCATTTTATTTGTATTTATATTATATTATATTATATTATATTATATATATAATTATATATTATATAATAATATAATATTATTATATTATAGCAGACCCTTTTGCGTTCCTTGCAATGCTGGTTTGGTAGAGATGTATTCTTTCAGTCTTTTTTTGACTGGGAAGCTCCTTATTTCTCCTTCTATCTTGTATGAGAGCCTTGCTGGGTAGAGTATTCTTGGTTGCAGGCCTTTGTTTACCATGACTTGAAATACTTTTTGCCATTCCCTTCTGGCTTGAATTGTTTCTGTTGAATAATCAGTTGATAGCCTTATTGGAACCCCTTTGTATGTTATTTGTCTTTTCTCTCTTGATGCTTTTAGGATTCTCTCTTTGTCTTTGAAATTAGCCATTTTAGTAATAATGTGCCTTGGTGTTGGTCTGTTTGGGTTGATCCTCATTGGGACCCTCTGTGCTTCCTGAACTGGATTAATGTTTTCATTCATCATGTTAGGGAAATTTTCTATCATGACTTTTTTGAACAGGTTTTCCATTCCTTGTTTTTCTTCTCCTTCTGGTATTCCTATGATACGGATGTTGTTACGTTTCATGTTGCCGTGCAGCTCTCTTAACCCCTCTTCAATCTTGTTCAGCCTGTTTTGATTCTCTTGTACTGTCTTGGAGTATTTGTCTACATTATCCTCCAACTCGCTGATCTGGTCCTCTGCTTCCTCTAGCCTCCTGTTGATTCCTTCTACTGTATTCTTCATTTCAGAAATTGTATTCTTCTTTTCCTCCTGGCACTTATTGATAGTTTCCATGTCCTTTTTCATGCTGTTGTAGTTCTCATTAAGTTCCATGTAACTTCCCTGGAGTTCTTTGTAATTCTCCTGGAGTTGTTTACAGTTTCCTTTGATGTGGCTGAGCTCACTGAGCTTCTCTATCATCATTCTTTTGAATTACTTATCTGATATTCTAGGTTCTTCTGTTTCATTTTGTGTTCTTTCTGGGGATTCTTCCTTTCCTTTTGGTGATGGACTGATTCTTTTTTTCCCCATTTTGGGTGTGTGTTCTTGCTTGCTCTTTATTTGTTTATTTTTGTTCTTTCCTTGGGTTAACCTGCTTTGCTTCCTTGCCTTAGTTGAGCACCCTTCTGTGATAGGAGATTTGTGGAGTTCAGTGTTGCCGTCTCCCAGATTTTCTCCACTTGCTGTTCTTCTTGTGTCCTTTATTTGGGCTGTCTGGTTGTATTCTGGGCCTGTGGGCTACTGTTCTGCTGGCCTCTCCTGCCTCTGGGCTGTGCTCCCCTGTGTCCAGATGCTGCCCGTTCCAATTCCTAGGGTCCTGAAGATGTCTCACACTCCCTATCTTGTTCTCTAGCTGCTTCTGTACTCGAGAATACCATCCGCACTGCTCTCTACTCTGTCGCCATCTTCCTGTCTCTCAGCCCATTTCTTGATGATGGACTGCCCATACCTCTGGAGGAGCCAGTTGAAGTCAGTGGGGCAACACTGAATTCTGACATGCCTGTGTCCTTTGTGTAGCCCCTGCGTGATATATATCACTGAAGTGGTCAGCCAGGCCCTCACCCACCCTGATGCCAGTAGCCTGCACTGTGACTAAGTGTAGTAATATTATGACCCAGCACTTCCACTTTTTGGTATTATCTGACAAAAGCCAAAATACTAATTTGAAAAGTTATATGACCCCATATGTTCAATACAGTATTATTTATAATAGCCAAGATATGGAACTAACCTAAGTGCCCATCAATAGACAACTGGATAAAGTGGATGTGTTACATATATGCATAGTAATATTACTCAGCCTACAAAAGAATGAAATCTTACCTTTTGCAACAGATTAAATGAACCATGGCAGGTATTTTGTTAAGTCAGGTAGATAAGTCAAATACCATGAGTTCACTTATATGTGGAATCTGAAGATAAATGAATAAACAAAACAGAAACAGACTTCTGAATACAGAGAACAAAGTGATGGTTGCCACATGCGAGGATGAAGTGATTGAGAAGTACAAATTCATAGTTCAAAATAGTCTTCAGGAAATAGTCAATAATATTGTATTAACTATGTATGGTGCCAGTGGGTACTACCTATCAGGGGATCACTTCATAAATTATATAAATGCCTAACCACTATACTGTACACCTGTAACTAATATAAAATAATATTTAATTTCAACCATAATTAAAACAATTTTTAAAAGTGTTTAAACCTGCTTTTATTTGTTCTATGGAGAGTGTAGTTTGAGTTACTACCTTGATCTGCAACTTGTCTCTCAGATTTGAATACTTTAAGACAGCAACAAACTTTTACTTCATATTAAAGCCTCAGGTTGCAAGCCAGGTCTCCAGCCAGGTTTGTAGCTAGAGGCAGGTGAAAGGCAACCATACATTGATGTTTCTCTCCCTCTCTGCCTCTCTCCCTTCCCCCATCTCTGAAAAATAATAAATACAATTTTAAAAAGCCTCAGATTTTTATTGTTTAATAATAATAACAATTAACATAGTAGCAGCAAACATGAATTGAGCTCATACTGCATGAGAGGCAATGTGCTGTGGCTTACATGGATTGCTATCTGTTGGCAATTCTATGAGTTTGGCCCCAAAATTATCTCCACTTCACAGTTTAGAAAACTGAGTTTCATCACTTTTCTAAAATCAGCTTATGAAAATATTAATCCTCTCCATTAGTCTGCTTGGCCTGCCATAGCAAATTATCATAGACTGGGTGGCTTAAACAACAAAAATTTATTTTCTCATGTTTTTGGAGGATTGAAATCCAAAATCAAGGTGATGGCCAGGTTGTTTTCTGGTGAGTCCTCTCTTCCTAGCTTGTAGAGGATCACCTTTTCACTGGTCTCCACATGGCCTCTTCTGTGGAGAGAGAGGGGTTGAGGAGAGAGAAGGGGGGAGAGGGAGGGGGAGGGAGGGAGGGAGGAGAGAGAGAGAGAGAGAGAGAAAGAGAGAGAGAGAGAGGAAGAAGAAGAAAAAGGAGAAGGAGAGAGAGAGAGAGAAAAAAGATGTACGTTGCAGTTGCTACAAGAAACTGACTTCTCCAACAACTCTGCCAATGAGAAGCCATCATCAACCATGAACTCTTGCTTTTCTCTAGTGGACTTTCATTTAAAACAACTGCTCTTAACTTCTTCTTTTTTTCCATAACATAATGTTCCTCTCTTTTGTTTGTTGGACGTGTCTATGGCTTTGCTATAGCTTGCTTGTTCCAAATTACAATTATCTGCTCTTCCTGACTAAGCTAATTTTTGTTGATAAAATAATAACTAGTTACCATTTACCATTATATTTTTCTGACTTACTCGTCTTACATTAGATTAAGAAGAAAATAAAATGTTTCTTGTACTCATAACTATATTGAAACAAGACAGGCCCATCTAAAATATTACAAACCCTAGGGCAATAGTACAAATTGCAACCCACGCACCAAATGTTTAAATCATAAGCATTTCAAATAAAACTAACAAGCTGTTTGTTGTCAACTGTACAAAACAAAGTATACTAGGTATTCTGTCACCAAAAATAACTTATTCAGGAAATGATAGCTATCCAGTATGCACTGACATGGCAAGCTACATGCACACACTGAACCAAAGATAGAAAAAATACTTTATAGGGAAGAGGAAGTTAAAGGGATGAGCTGTTATAACCATAAAGTTATGTTGTAAACATATTTCTTCCTATAGGTCTGTCATGATGACATAGGGTATGATAGTTCCTATCATAGCTATCATCTCCTCTTATAGTCTCAGTCTTCTTCTGTCACTGTGAAATAGAGTTCATTCTATTTTCTGGCCTTGAAAAACCTACCTCCATAGCAACTTGGTAGGACAGGTTCAAATGCAAGATTCTTGGACTCCTTGAAATTCCAAAGTGACCCTGTGGGAAAAGACAGCCCATGTTCACCAACCTGTTCATTCTCTGGAGAACTGACCTGGGTACACATTGTATAAATAGGCTTAGAGCTTTTTAAAATTCCTAGGTTCCAGGCTGGTGCATGGTCTAGAAAATTTAGAGCAGGACTACTAGCTACCTCCCCTTGTTCCATGGGGACAGCAGGAAGGGCCAGAGGATGGCTGACACTCTGAAGCCCAGATATAGTAAGATATATGTGGGTAGAAACAAAACTAGATATAAATCAAGAAGGTTGCATGTGTATGTGTGTAAACCTGTAGAACCTCTTTTGGTTAACATATGACATTGTCTTTTGTGAAATAATATAATGGTGTATTTTGCTAAATCTTGTTGACTATCTGTGAGCCCTGAGGAAAGAGATACAGAGCCTTCTAAGAAGGTCTCCTGGTGGCTAACTGGGTCCATATTTATAAAACTGAGCCCAGCAGCCACTTCTACACAGAAATGTCTCATGTAAGCTGCATGCTTGTATTGTGTTCCTGATATTTGAGCCAACCCTTGTAAAGAAATTCTTTTTCAACCATTTAGGACTGAGGCTTTCCCCAACCAATCAGACCTACACAGATAAATTCCTATAAGCCTTACCAACTAGTCAGAGGTTCTCCATTCTGACCAATTTGGACCAATGAAACTTTAAGGATTTGAAATACTCAACTGCATGAGGACAGCCCAATCAGAAACCAGGGGTGGGTACTTATATTTATATAAATTTTTTCTCTTCTAACTTTGAGAGCTCATTTTCCCTTTCCATCGAGTAGCTGAAACACTTGGAAGATGTCTCCTTTGACACCATCTCCAGTATCTTTTAGGCCAGCACAGGGCAGAATGCACCCATAAGGAAAGCTGTTCAGATGGACAGGGTCCTTGCCCTAAGGGCCACCTAAATCCTTGCATGTGTTATATCATAATTGAGGTTTTTGCACTGAGTAAAGTTTTCTTTTTCATGTTATCCCAAATTGGGAATTCCTGTTGGTACCTAACATTTCCACCCTTCAAATTTCCCTCTGGTGGGACTAACATCCTGGCTCTGCAAACATGAACAGACTTCCAGCAACTTTGCCTGAAGCTCCCTCCCTCCAAAATGTCTCCTCCCTCTTCATATATTGGTTAGAACAGGCCAGTTGTTGAAAGACTTTCTTTGAGTCAATCAGGGAGACTTAAACTGGGCATTGTTAACTTTGTTAGGTGTGATACTAGTATTATGGAAATTAAAAAAAATAAAAAACAAAACAGGTCTATCAATTACATAAACATACACAAGTATTTAAATATGAAATATACCTGTTGAGAATGCTTTCAAATTACTAGGGTGAGGAACAGGTATGTGTGGGGAGGAACGTAGATGGATTTTTTTAAAAAAAGGCAAGATGCATAGATAGGGGTGAGACTTCCAGTCAGGATGGAGGTGCAGGTAAATGCAGCTTGCCTCCTCACACAACCATAGAAAAATTACAACTAAAATATAGAACAACCATCACTCAGAACCATCAGAAAATTGAGCTATATGGAAGTCTCACAACTAAGGAATTAAAGAAACCTCATTCATCCAGATGGATTGGGGAGGCAGAGACATGGAGACGTGGAACTGCCTGGTCCCAAACCTATGTGTGTGGATATAAAACAGAGGGATATCTTGGGAGCTCTCAGAAGTGAGGGTTCCCATCCCCTCACCAGACCACTTGGTCCAGGGAGATAAGTGCTCATAACTTCTGGCTGTAAAAAACCAGTGGGGTGGGGGGACAGAGGGGAGCAAAAAGGGGATGGATGTAATACAACAACAATAAAATTAAAAAAAAAAAAAAAAAAAACCAGTGGGGGTTGGGTCAGTAGAAGAAACTTTAGGATTCTCATGCCTCTCTTCTTAAACTACCTTGCACCACATGTTAAATTACTCAAACTTACTCCTTCTGGCTCCAGCACTGCGGCAGCAGCTTGAAGGGCACCAGAGGCATAGGGGGAAGAAATAAAGTGTCTGGCAACAAGGAAAGAGCTGGGGGACAGCTTCCTCCCAGACAGAACTGCAGATAGAGGCCATTGTATTTTTCTGAGCCTTTCCCCGCACAGAGTCACAGTACAGTGGCACCGTATCTTAATTCCAGCAACCTGGCTCACTTTGTATGACCCGTTCTGAAAATTGCCTGACAGTCCACCCCATCCAATTTTTGGGCCCACTCAAGCAACCCTCCCGCCCTGGTAACAATGGCTTTTCCATATGAAGGGCTGGGCTAGGCATAGGCTTCAGACCTTTGTAAATCCACTCAAATAAGCAACAGCTGAATCTAGCCCCTATCCCTCTAGCTGAGTGGCCCCAGGCCTATGGAGGGAGATGGTTGCTGGCCAGGGGTCACAGCCAGTCTTACCAGCTGTTTAGACTGGGTAAATCCCTCCCATTGACTTGCTGACAGCAATCAAGCCTCATCTACAAGAGGAGGGAATACTCAGCCCACATGAAGTGAGCAACAGTTTAGGTGATAAGGTACCACTAGATCCTACAGGATACCTACTACATTCAGCCATACTATCAAAGCAGGGAGTCATAGCAGCTCTACCTAATATATAGAAACAAACACAGAGAGAATGCCAAAATGAGTAGACAAAGAAATATGGCCCTAATGAAAGAATAGAACAAGACTCCAGAAAAAGAACTAAACAAAATGGAATAAGCAAATGCAGAGCTCAAAATGCTGATTATAAGAATGTTCAAGGAACTCAGTGGGTACTTCAATAGCATAGGAAAGACCCAGGTGGAAATGAAGGAGATACTAACTGAACAGAAGAACAACTTACAGGGAATCAACAGTGGAGTGGAAAGGGGAGCAGCTTAGACAAGAACCTAGTATAAAGGAAACATGGACATGGACAACAGATGGAATTGACTTTCATGGACATGGACAACAGGTGGGATTGACTTTGGGGGGAATGGGTGGATGGGGAGGGGGACAGAGGGGAGCAAAAAGGGGATGGATGTAATACAACAACAATAAAATTAAAAAAAAAAAGAATCAAATCAATGATTTGGAACATAAGGAATAAAAAACACCAATCAGTACAGCAAGAAGAAAAAGAATCCAAAAAGTTGAGGATAGTGTAAGGAGCCTTTGGGACAACATTAAACATTCCAATAGTCACATCATAGGGGTGCCAGGAGGAGAAGAGAAAAAGCAAGAAACTGGAAATCTATTTGAAAAAATAATGGAAAAAAAACTTCCATAATTTGGTGAAGGAAATAGGCATATAAATCCAAGAAGCACAGAGAATCCCAAACAAGATGGACATAGAGCAGACCACACCAAATCACATTATAATTAAAATGCCAGGCCCTGGCTGGTGGCACAGTGGATAAGGCACCAAACTGAGAACCAAACGTCCCTGGTTCGATTCCTAGCCAGGGCACATAACCAGGTTGTAAGCCAGATCTCCAGCCAGGTCCATAAAGGAAGGCAGGTGAAAGGCAAGCATACATTGATTTCTCTCTCACTCTCTCTCTGGATATAATAAATAAAATCTTTTAAAAAATAATTAAAATGCCAAAGGTTAAAGATTAAGAAAATCCTAAAAGCAGCAAGACCAAGCAGATAATTATCTATAAAGGAGTTCCCATCAGACTGCTGATTTCTCAAAATAAACTCTGCAGGCAACAAGGGGCTGGCAAGACGTATTCAAAGTGATGAAAAGCAAGGACCTACAACTTCAGTTATTCTATCCACAAAGCTATCTTTTATAATTGAAAGTCAGATTAAGTGATTCCCAGACAAGCTAAAGGAGTTCATCCTCACCAAACCATTATTACATAATGTTAAGGGGGCTTATTTTAGAAAAAGATCAGAACTACAAACATTAAAATGGCAATAAATGCATAGCTATCAACAATTGAATCTAAAAAAACAAACTAAGCAAACAAGCAGAACAGAAACAGAATCATAGATATGGTGAACATTGGGATGGTGGCCAGTGGGGAGTAGGGTCTCAGGAATGGGGGAAAAGGTGAAAGGATAAAGAAGTACAAATTAGTAATTACAGAATAGGCACAGGGTTATTAAAAGCAAGCATAAAAAATTGAGTAGCCAGCCCTGGCTGGTGGCACAGTGAATAAGGCACCAGCCTGCAAACCTAAAGGTTGCTGGTTCAATTCCAAGCCATGTCTCCAGCCAGACCCACAGCTGAAGGCAGATAAAAAGCAACCATACATTGATGTCTCTCGCCCTCTCTGCCTCTCTCCCTTACCCTCTCTCTAAAAATAATGAATAAAATATTTTTAAAATAATAATTAAAATTTAAAATAAAATGATGCAGATATAGCTGAAGCTGGCAGATGGGTGTGGGGTCATTTTATTGTTTTACTTTTGCAGGTGTGAACATTCCTGTAATTAAAAAGTTAACCGCAACAGCAAAAACACTAATTCTGGAGACTTGATGGCTGCCGGCCAGGCAGCTGCACACCTTCGGGATGGCCTGTCTTCTCACACCCTTTAAAGAAGAAATCCTCAAGCAGCTTTTCTACCCTGGCGGTTTCTCAGCAGGATACTCGGTTTCCACCTTTGTAAATCAGCCACAGAAGAGACGCTTCCCCAAAGGGCTGTGCAAGGGGACAGCTCAGCGCGCTTGGGAAAAGCTTTTTCAGAATGGACTCTAACCTAGAACTGGCACCTAACCCCAACTCTCCTCAGCCCTAGGGCTTGGCCCTTCAACCCCGAGGGCGGGGTCTGTGCAGCCCAGCCTCCCAGCGCTCGCCTTACGCCTCCTCCTAGCCACGCCAGCTGGGGGCGGTGCTCTGGAGGGTGGATCGGTGAGATTGCAGTTGCCATTTCCTACATTAACCCGCTGCCGGGCCCAGCTTGTCCTCCGCCCGGCTCTAGCCGGCAGTGCTTTTGGCTCTGCCTCTTGGCAGGGGTCCGGTGAGCCCGGCGCAGCGTTAGACTGGGGCGGAGCCCAACGGGGTAAGCGGAGTAAGCAGCCCAAAGGGGAGCACGGGGCGTTTGGGGGAGGTCAAGGGCGGAGTTTGTGCCTGAGCTGCAGCCTGGAAAGGGGATGCGCAGGAGATGGAGTAAAGGTTATGTGGGAAGAGGTTCGAGGGGACCCTGTGGCGGGGTGGGGGCACACCCGGAAGGTCCCGGGCTTGGGGAGCTTGGGGTGATGAGGTAAACCACGGGAGCGGGTATCCAGTGGGAGTCTCGGGGTTGGGAGAGCTCGGGGTAGGGACCCGAGGCAGGGAGATACGCAATGGATAGGTAAACCCGACGGAGGGGAGGGGAGGGGAAAGGAGGGAGGGAAGGGAAGTGCGTTGGCGTCTAGGGAGGGAACCTGATAGGGGCCCAAGGCGTTAGAGGCGGGGCGCTGGAAGGGGTATCTAGGAAGAGGGGGAATCCCGGGCTTTGGGTTTAGGGCCTGAGCGTTGCCTGCGGGGACGGGAGGGGGGTGGTGCGGGGGGGTGCGGCGGGGGGGGGTTGGGGGCGTGCTAGAGAGAGAACCCAGAGAATGGGGGTGGTGGCAGGTCCTGTTCAGGTAGTTTTGAGCTTTGGTCCCCCGCACATTGCACCCCACACATCTGGTTTCTGGGCTTACTTGTCCTCCCCATGCAAATTCTCCAGCCTCTTCCCACCAGAAACTACTCTGGTGGGTCCAGCAATGTTTGCTTAAAAAATGGGTCCTCTAGGTGATTCTGGGGATGCATTAGTTTAAGACCACTGATCTAAAAACATTGGAGCTTTGGGCAGTTTGAACTAGGGGTCGGACCAGCCAGGTGTCCGGTGATGCAAGTGAATTATTTCTTGTAATCTTCACAAATGTTATGAAGTAGGTGCTGTTATCTCCATTTAACAGATGAGTCAATGGAGACACAGAAATTGAACTTTTAACCAAGGACACACATCTAGAAAAAAGAGAAGCTGAGATTCCAGTTCTTGGGGCATGCTCCAAAGCTCTCCCACTGAACCAGTTCACCTGTGAAGCCCAGAGGGATGCGGCCTCACAGCATCTTGCATCTTGAGCCATCCCCACAACTCTGCGTGGTTAGGAATGGCTCTGCTTCCTACCAGTGCCAGAGCACTGGGATGCCCAATGACCTGGGAGCCAAGGCTATCTTTCTCTGCCCCTTGCACCCCATTGAGTGAGGCAAGGTCAGTGTCTGAAAGGGACAGACTTCCTGTGAGGCATCTAGAACAACAGTGAACTTACAAACTTATCTGGGTGCCTTGGTGGACCCTGGTCCCCTTTCTGGCTCCTCTCAAGGCCTGTTCCAGAGGGAGGGACTCCAAGCAGTATGACCCATACATAGTTCTTCACAGTACCACCTTGGTTGGGTAGTTCTTTGTAGTGCAGGGCTCTCCTGTAGCACCCCCTCCACCATTATATCTTCTGTGGGGCTGTGGAGTCCATGCCACCTTCCCTCAGTTTTGCCCTTTTCTGTGGGCGAAAGAAGGGTTTTCCTGCATCCACAGCCAACTCTCCTGATGGGAGCTTTCCTCACCAGCAGACCAGCCCTTCAGGACCTGGTTTGTACATCTGCACTCATTTTTATCAACTCAAGTGACATTTGAGCCCATTCACTTTACAAAAGCTCTACTACATCCCCAATAAATTGGCTACCATAAACTATTGCAGAACCACCTTTGACCACCATCCACAGGGGTAATGAGTCCTGTTTCAGGCCACAGTGTCCCCACCCTGTTGAGGAGCACAGCAGGTGGGAATGACTACAGAGTATTGACCAAGGTGGAGCTCTGTCCTAGGCAGCTTCCCTCCCTCCTGAGGTCACCCCTGGCCAGACCTTTCCCTGCCCACCCATGCACATGTCTAGTGAAGGTGGACCACGAGACAGGACAGCGTGGGACATTTGTGCAGGTTCCTAGCACAGTTGGCTATCATCCTTGTGCACCCATGTCAGTGAATCACTACAGCTGTGCTTTGCGAGGTGAAGTCATGTAGGTACTGAATGGTCACTATGAGGTTGCCTTTCACAGAGGTGGACCTACTGCTTCCCTTCCCTAGGCAATGTGGGGTTGCTTTTCTTTCCCTGTGCCTTTGGGGCATCTGATGGTGTGATAGGGCCTCTTGCTGCTGGGCTTAAATAATTTCCCTAATCCCTAGGCTTGTCTGTGTTGACTAGACACTTCTCTTTCTCCTTCCACTGAGCACCTGTCTCTGCTCTTGCCTTGTCTTCATCAGTTTTTCTGTTGCTTGGAGGTCTGTAGGAGGGTTTTGTTTGTTTGTTTATTTTTGCATATTATTCCTTTGTCTCTTCTATTGGTTCCAAATTTTGTTTCTAGATCTTTGCTTGTCTCTTAATTTTGTTTAGAAGTTTTATCACACAGAATAATTAAACTTCCATGGAGTTGAATTAATCATATTTTCTCTCTGAATTTTGCTTTCAGGTTTTTTTATTGAGGGGGGAGAATTGGGGGAGGCACAATGGACACCTCCTTTCCCCTAGCCTTTAGGATACAGGTGGCAAACACAAGCCCTGAGAGCAGAATTCAGCTCTCCACCTTATTTTCTCTAGCTGGTACCTTGGGTCAGCACCTTGTTTCGCTTAACTTTTAAGGAGTAGTTACATTTATACAGTCCAAAATTCACATTCGGCCCTTTGAAGGCAACCATAATGCTGACGTGATCCCCGGTGAAAATGAGCTTGACACCCCTGTTTTAGAGGTTCAACTGCCTGACTAAGGGTCAAAAATTGTTTTGATTGACCACTTCCCAGCTGCTCAGGCCATCCAAGCCCTGCCTAGGCCATGAAGGGATCCCAGAAAACACTGGATGCCCTCTATTTGCTATTGTCCATAAGGCTTGGCTATCTGGGTACCTGTACAGAGAGGCCTCCCCCTACTTGGACTTTGTGTAACACCTAATTCATTATTTCAGTATGCTTGTTGAACACTTGGCATTTTTTTAAATCCTCACCCAAGAATTTTTTTTTTTTTCTTACTGCTTTTAGAGAGAGAGGAAGGGAAAGAAAGAAATACTGATTTGTTGCCTCCAATATTCAGTGGACCAGGGATTATATATGCACAGACCAGGATCAAACCTAAAACCTAAGTATGTGGCCTGACTGGAAATTGAACTTGCAGCCTTTCCGTTAGGGGTGGGTGCTCCAAACAGTTGAGCCACACCCACCAGGGCTGAACTGTCAGCATTTTAAAAGTTACCCAAGAGACTTTTTTTTTCATGATTATACCCCATTTATTTACATAGCTAATAAATCACCACTTACACATTTAACGCGTTCTCCAAACATTTAAATATCGATCACATGTGTCTGTTTAATGAAACTCTTCTGAATATTTAAGTAAAACCATAAATCTAATACATCCTAGTCCTGCAATATTTTCAAGAAGCACAGTATATAATTATTACAAAATTAATCAGTTCACTTATACTAAAACTGGTTTGAAAAATAATCCAGTGTCATGGATATAAATGTCTAGATTCATTAACTTTATTATTATTAGTCTTATTCTTTCCCAGTGTTGTTTTCCCAGAGTAGTTAGTAATTTCACTATTACTTTTACACCTTCCTAGGGTTTCTGGAATCTCACTGCGGAGGATTACCTGGGGTCACTCATGGACCCTGATTCCTTTTAGTGGGAAAAGCAAGAGCAGTCTTTTGAAAACAACACATTATCACATCATCCTCTTGCTCATTCCCATTCAGTGCTCTTACCTCACACTAACAACGAAACATGAACTGTTTGCTTGGCCTGTAAGCCCCTGTTTCCTGCTCTGCCCTTACATTCTGCCATCCACTTTCACTGTCCACTTGCCTCAGACAGTTTGACCTTCTTGCCTTTCACTCCTCTAAGGTGTCAAGTTTGCCCTACACCAGTATCTTTGTACTTACTACTCTTTTTGTGCGAAAGGGTTCTTCCCCCTGACCTTTGCACAGTTGGCACCTTTTTTTTTGTTGGTAGGATTCAATAAAAATGTCATCCTGTCTTCTAGGGTCTTTCATGATTATCCACCTAAACCATTCCCTCCATCTTCCCCAGATTGTCCCTATCATTTATAGTATTTAACTTCCTTTATACTTGTATTTACCTTGTTCACTTGTTTTCTTGTTAATGCCTATCTTTGCATGTAGAATATTAATTTCTTGTTTTCTTTTTAAGATTTTATTTCATTATTTTTAGAAAGAGGAGAAGGGAGAGAGGCAGAGAGGGAGAGAGACATCAATGTATGGTTGTGTTTCACCTGCCTCCAGCCACACACCTGACTGGAGACCTGGTTTGCAACCTGGTCATGTGCCCTGGCTGGGGAATCGAACCTGCGACCCTTGGGCTTGCAGGCTGGCGCCCTATCCACTGTGCCACCAGCTGGGACAGAATATTAATTTCTTAAGAGCAGAACTTTGTCTTGCTTTTTTCCATATTCTTGATATCTAGAAAATGCTTGGCATAAAAGGAAGGAACAAAAGATTATTTTTTGAATGATGAATCAATGATTCTCAGAATGTACAGATAATAGCGGACCACTGCTAATTTTGTTTATGAATGTTAATTGCCTAAAAATACCCCCTGCCCCAAAAAGTATCTGGAGTAGGCAGGAGAGATAAATTGGTGGAGCACAGAATTTTTCGGGCAGTGAAACTACTCTCTGTATGAAATAATGGGGACATGTGTCTGTGTAATCTTTTCCTAATAGGAGGAGAGAATGGAGTGAGAGCCAGTGGGTAGTTTGTTTTTGAGGCAATCCTAGAGCAAAGTTCCTTTTCCCATCAGATGATCCCACAGAGGTAGAGTGAGAAACCAAGGATGCAGAAGAGAGGAGGCAACTGATCAATGTTTCTCTATTCTCTCTCTCTCTTTCTTACGCTTTCTCAAATCAATAAACATATCCTCAGGTGAGAATTAAAAAAGAAAGAAGGCCACTGGGTTTCTGCCATTTGTCCCTGAGTAATGTCTTGGACCTTGGCCAGTCAAGTCAGGGCATTTCCTGTGGCTGGAGTGAGAGTGGAGTGGGAAATGGAGGTGTGCATTACTAGCCCTGGGGCTAGAGAGGCAAATGGTACCTGCCATTTGCTTTGTTCATTATTGTCCTGTAATAGGAGAGATCATATGGTATTTGTCTTTCACTGACTGGCTTATTTCACTAAGCATAATACTTTTCAGTTCCATCCATGTTGTTGCAAAGGGTAGAAGTTCCTTCTTTTGTTCTGCTGTGTAGTATTTCATTGTGTAAATGTACCCAAGTTTTTTGATCCAATCATCCACTGATGGGCACTTAGGCTGTTTCCAGCACTTGGCAATTGTAAATAGCACTACTATGAACATAAAGGTACACAGGCTCTTCTGAACTGGTGTTTCAGGGTTCTTCAGTATAGCCTTAATAGTGGAATTTCTGGATCAAAAGGCAGTTCCATTTTTAGTTTTTCAAGGAAACTCCATACTGTTTTCCATAGTGGCTGCACCAGCCTGCATTCCCACCAACAGTGCACGAGGGTTGCCTTGGCCCCACATCCTGGCCAACACTTGTTGTTTGTTTATTTGTTGATGATTGCCATTCTGACAGGGGTGAGGTGGTGTCTTATTGTGGTTTTAATTTGCATCTCTCTGATGACTAGTGACATTGAGCATTCTTTCATATGCCTTTGAGCACTTTGATTGTCTTAATCAGGAAGTTGTCTGGTCAGGCCCTTTGCCCATTTTATAATTGGGCCATCTGTCTCCCTAGCGTTGAGTCACAAAATATATATTTTGAAGATCAAACCCTTGTCTGAGGTATCACTGGCAAAAATGTTGGTTCTTTTTGAATTTTGAATTTTGCTGGTGTTTTCTTTAGCTGAACAAAAACTTTTCAATTTGATATAGTCCCATTTTTTGATTTGTTCTTTGATTTCCTTTGCCCTTGGAGAAGTATCAGTAAACATATTTCCATGAAGGATATCTAAAATTGTACTGCCTATATTTTCCTCCAGGACCTTTATAGTGACACTGCATATGTTTAAGTCCTTTATCCATCTTGAATTTATTCTGGTGTATGGTGTAAGTTGGTGATCTAGTTTTATTTTTTGGCATGTCCAGTTCTCCCAACACCACTTGTTGAAGAGACTGTTTTTACTCCATTTGATGTTCCTTCCCCCTTTGTCAAATGTTAATTGACCAGAGAGTCCTGGGTTTAGTTCTGGGCTCTCTATTGTATTCCATTGATCTATGTCTACTCTTATGCCGGTACCAGACTGTTTTGATTATAGCAGCCTTGTAGTATAGTTTGATGTCCAGTATTGTGATTCCCCCTACCTTGTTCTTTTTCCCCAAGATTGCTGTAGATATTCATGGGTGTTTTTGGCCCATATATATTTTTGAAGTATTTTTCTATATCTATGAAATATGTCATTGGTATTTTAATTGGGATTGCATTGAATCTGTAGATTGCTTTAGGTAGTATGGACATTTTAATGATGATAATTCTGCCCATCCATGAACATGGTATATGCTTCCATTTATTTGTATCTTCCTTCATTTCTTTCTTCAATGTTCTATAGTTTTCTGAGTACAGGCCTTTTACCTCCTTGGTTAAGTTTATTCCTAAGTACTTTGTTTTTCTTGTTGCTACGGTCAGTGGGATTTGTTTTCTAGCTTTTATCTCTGATGTTTCATTATTGGTATACAAAAATGCTTTAGAATCCTGGATATTGACTTTATATCTATCTATTTTGCTAAATTTGCTTATTAGGTTGAGTAAGTTTTTGGTGGTATCTATGGGGCTTTGTATGTACACTATCATATCATCTGCGAATAATGACAGTTTTATTTCCTCCTTTCTAATTTGGATACATTTGATTCCTTTTCCTATTCTGATAGCTATGGCTATTCCAAAATGATGTTGAACAGAAGTTGAGAAAGTGAACAACAGCCTTATCTTATTCTAATCTTAAGGGGAAAGCTTTTAGTTTTTGCCTGTTGAGTATGATTTTGGATTCATGTTTCTCATATATGGCCTTTATGATGTTGAGGTATGTTCCTCATTCCTATTTTGCTGAATGTTTTATCGTAAATGGTTGCTGTACTTTATCAAATGCTTTTTCAGCATCTATTGATATAATTGTATGGTTTTTGTCTTTCCATTTGTTGATGTGGTTTATTACATTTATTGATTTACGAATGGTGTACCATCCTTGCATGCCTGAGATGAAACTCACTTGATCATGGTATATGATCTTTTAAATGTATTGCTGGATCAAGTTTGCCAATATTTTGTTGAGAATCTTAGCATCTATGTTCATCAGATATCTTGGCCTGTAGTTTTCTTTCTTAGTTGTGTCTTGACCTGGTTTAGGGATTAGAATAATGCTGTCCTCATAGAAAGAGTTTGGTAGTGTCCTCTCTTCTTGGAGTTTTTGGAATAGTTTGAGAAGGATATGAGTTAGTTCTTCTCTAAATGTTTGGTAGAATTCACCTGTGAATCCATCTAGTTTGGGGCTCTTGTGCTTTGGGAGATTTTGGATTACTTCATCAATTTCACAAGTTCTTATTGGCCTATTTAGGCTTTCTGCTTCTTCTGGATTCAGTTTTGGTAGATTATGCATTTCCAGAAATGTGTCCATTTCACCCAGGTTGTCATAGTTCTTGTCATATAGTTGTTTGCGGTAATTTCTTACAATCTTTTGTATTTCTGAAGTATCAGTTGTTATTTCTCCTCTGTCAGTTCTGATTGTGTTTATTTGGGTCCTCTCTCTCTTTTTCTTGATGAGTATGGTTAAAGGCTTATCAATTTTGTTTATTTTTTTCAAAGAATCAGCTCCTGGACTTATTGATTCTTTGAATTGTAGTTTTAATCTCTAAGTTACTTAATTTTGTTCTGATCTTGATGATTTCCTTCCTTCTACTTGCTCTGGGCTTTGTTTGTTGTTGCTTCTCTAGTTCTTGCAGCTTCATGATTAGGTTGTTTGTATAAGCGTTTTCTATCCTTTTTAGGTAGACCTGTATTGCTCTAAATTTCCCTCTGAGGACTGCCTTTGCTGTGTTTCATAGGTTTTGGGCTGCTGTGTATTCATTGTCATTTGTTTCCAGAAACTTTTTTATTTCATCTTTGATCTCATTATTTACCCATTCATTACTTAAAAGCATGTTATGTTATTCAGTCTCCATGAGTTAGAGTGTTTTTGGCTTTTTCCCTTGAGGTTGGTTTCTAGTTTCAAGCCATTGAGATTTTAGAAGATGCTTGGTATGATTTCAATTTTTCTGTATTTGTGGAGGCTTGTCATTGACTACCATGTGGTCTATCTTTGAGAATGTTCCTTGTGCATTTGAAAAGAATGTGTATTTTGGACTGGAAGTCTCAACAGAGAAGTGTGGGCGGCGAGGGCAAACGCCGTAGGGAACCCGGAATTGAACTCTTGCAGGGGAGGGACTGTGTGAGAAACTCACTCCGGCTCCACGCGCGCGGCTGGAGGCGGAGGAGAAGAGTCCTGCGGGAAGCTGGAGCAGGGGAGCGGGGAAGTGCACCAGCGGGGCGGCGAGAGGGCCGAAAACGGAGCTGCTGGGCCACCGGGGAAGCAGCAGCTAGAAGCCCCTGCGAGGGGGGAGGCCCAGCCCTGCGCAACCACACAGGCCCCCAGCCTCCGCGGGGAAACTCCAGGCGGCTAGCCTGTGAGCCGGGAACTAGTGGCGGGAGACCCGCCATTGCCGGAGACAAAGGCCGCGCCGCCCACGCCTGGGAGGGGCTCATCACAGAGGCCGCCTAAAGGACTCAGAGGAGAGCTGATTGGCTTGGGGGCGTGGTGCCCGCCCCGGAAGGGCGGGACAGTGTAGGCAGACCCCGGACAGTGTTGACTGACAGGCCCGGCCTCCTCCCGGAACTGCGGGGGTGGGGCCAGTCGTCACAGGGACCAGCGAAGCGGGCTGCCCTGCAGAAGTGCTGGGGGCGCATCCTGGGCCGGAACCTCCGCCAGGAGTGGGAGGGGGCTCCCTGCGGGCTCCAGAACACCGGTAGCCCTAAAACCCAGCCAGGCTGCTGAAGGCCCAGCCTACCTGGGGGTGGAAACTCAGAATCAGCCCTACTGCGACAATCAGAGGCCCTGCCACGCGCCAAGACCTGGCTAGAATATAGACTATAGACTGTAAAGTCCTGACCAAGAAAAAGAGGCAGCATCAGGAAAGGGATTGCTGCCATTCTCAAGCACCTGAATTATACCGAGAGCAATATGAACTATTAAGCCCCAACATATCCTTTGCAAAAGTTACTCCTCACATATTCTTAATCCCCCCTATACCTCAATCCACCTAAATACCCA
>PVIW01015701.1:0-11470 GCA_004026585.1 Noctilio leporinus | reverse complement strand
GGTGATAAGCAGCAGAACAGACACAACACCTGCAGTGAGAATGAGTGAAGGAAACCACAGCTTAAGACAGACTTGTAGCAAATCCAGGATTCTGTCAGGATTCCCTCACCCACAGCTAATGCTCTGAGATCCCAATTGTGTTCTCTGGAAATATGAGCTCTTTCTGCTGGGCACAAAATCACCCTCCCCCACTTTTAAAAATAAGGTCCTGTGATCCTTCCTTCTAGACAATATTTTTGAAATGCCACCAGATTAGCCAAAGGTGATGAAAATACTGTGTGATCTTAAAATTAGATATGAAACCATATCTCTTATGATAATCTGACTCTCTTACTAGAACCGAAGGTAACAGACCATTTCTGCATCCTTCACTGAGTGTTGCTATTTGTCTCAGAACATGCCTGCATGTATCAGGTGTATCATAAATAATTAAATAAAGTTTATTATGAATCATCTCAAAAATCTGAATGGACCTTGTTTTTCATTTGTTTGTTGGTTTTTTGCTGCCTGCAGAATGCCAAACCTAGCCACCCAAAAACACAAATCAGGACCATCACAAAATCTTAAATGTTTTCTTCCATGTAGTATTTAAAACTCAGAATAGCCACAGCCAGTGAGTAAAAAGGTGGAATGTTTTTTCTGAAAGTGGAAATTCATAAAATTCAACAACCACAGCAGGTCCACAGGTATATTCTGCAGAAACAAGCACCAGAAGAAAACCTGTCATGGCTGATTCACTTAATCTATCTAAAATTATACAAGGATTATTTCATAACCTTCACTATTCAGAGATGCAAGCTGACTCATACAGATGAGGAGATATTCCCGTGACACAAACTGGATGTTGGCATACCTCTAGTTGAGGAGGTGACCACTACCCACTTCCTAAATGCTGGTCCAGAATTTTTGGGTGGTGTTGAATGTGAGATAAGTGAACAGGTAGATAGTCATGTAAATGATGTTCTACGTTGGAAGCCTGGTACCACAGGCACTATGGAAGATTTTTACCATTATGACTTTTATGGGACACTTACGGTACAAGCCTCATCCAGGAAAGCTCTACTGTGCATTTGGACTGTCTCCAAGGTTTAATTATTATCACACTTAATAGGATGTTTCTACCCAAAAAGGAAAGATAAGACTAAGTTATTTTACAAGTTTCTGTATATCTTGTCACCTCAAAGACCAAAATTTTGTAGGCCTGACACTGGGCCTCACCTGTTTTTATAATGTCCCCCAAGGAGGCCATTTACCACCATGATGAAATCTTACAATGCCATTGAATTCAAAATAATTATAAACTCAATTCAGCTCTTGTGTTATTCTTTGTTTGAATGGATTCACTCAGAAGTTGGGCTGCTGAAAGAAATATATGAATGTAAAATATCTGTAAATTTTATATCTCCACATCCAGCCTCAGATGTTATAACTCTAACATTGTTGTTAACCCTCTCTGATGGTGAGAAATTTTTGCATCCAGCCTGACATTGAATTTATTATTCTTTGAACTTTAAACCACTTCTGTTTTCTGGCTGTCCAATATTATCATAGTGGTCATTGATGGGCACTTGTTTTAGTGATACCTGTCAGGTGCTTACCAGCAAAATTGATTTCTTCTTTCCTGAGCCATCATCTAAATTCTTTCCTTCTGATGGGCTTTTTCCTGAGACCATCAAGTATTTGTCACTTTCAGAAATTTTAACTCTCCATAACGAGAGTATGAAAATTCAAATTTTAGTAAAACAAAGTAACAATCAAAGCCTTAATTTGAGATCAAGGAGTTTCTCTCTTTGTGTGTTGTTCCTGCACACTCTCCAAATTGTGAAAGAAAGATATTGTCCCAATTTTTTTTCTTAATGTTAGAAGTAGATCAAGCCTCAGAGCTTAAAACAGAGTGTGGTTCATCCACATGTATGGAGGTTTCAGTTCTGGCCTGTGGGTCCTTGAATGGCAAGTAGAATCTTTAGGCCTCTATTTTATTTTTTTCTATAATATCTAAGCCTTTCTTTTCTAATTTCTATTAAGGAGTTGTTAGTTTCAGGCTCACTGAGACAATGCTATTAATGCAGACATCTCACAGAATGATTTCCATGGTTCCTCAGCTAACAACATGCCTTGAAAATAATAACTGAATAATTTCCATTAAAACTAAACTCAAATTGTACATTTGTAGCTCATATTTTTTTTTATCCTTTCTACACCTATCCTTCCAAACATATCTCTAACAGCTGAGTGTTCCTGGCTGAGCTCTAGATGCATATTCTTCTGGTTGTTCATTGTGATGTGGTTTATATGCCCCTTTCTGATTCTAGATTGTGATAGCAGGTGACCACTGTTTTGTGCTACAAAGAGGACATGTGACCAGATCCTATAACATCAAGTTCCCTAGAGTCTCTTGTACGAACCCTAGTGAGAATCCAGGGTTTCTCCAGGTTTATCCAAACTTTCTTTGAGGGGCTTGTTTTATATTTATTTGTTTGTTTTTTGATACATCTATAGAGGGTATGTAGAGTTAAAAATGTATGTCTTTTCAGGTTTAAAATTCTTGAACTGCCATAGATAAGTGGTCATTTTATTGTATTTATTTAGTTTTATTTTTTAATTTAATTTTATTGTTGTTGTATTACATCCATTCCCTTTATTTAAAAAAATATTTTATTAATCATTTTTAGAGAGAAGGGCAGAGAGGGAGGAAGAAAGGGAGAGAAACATAAATGTGTGGTTGTCTTTCACCTGCTTCCATACCAGCTTGTCCCTGGATGATGTTTGCACATAGATGCTTCTCTGAACATAAAACATATGTGCCTTCTAGTGTACATGGTACCAAACCTTATATAAAGAAACATTGTTAACACGATTACCTACCTACCTTATAAACTTTATGACCTGGAACAGTACAAATTATTTTGGATCCATGTTTCACCAGGTGACTGCTGAGACAAGATGACCACTGCCGGTATCTTTGTGCAAAGAGCTACCCAAGAAGGCTTCCAATATTTCCTGGTTTAGTCATCCGTTGTGGTGGTGTGGTATCACTTTCAGAATGCCACTTCATTCAACAAGTGGTTTTGTAAACCTGAGATGCTAGAGTGCAGACATTTTATAAGACATTAGAGGAGGAAATATTACTCTATTTTGTAGAGAATAAATACATGCCTGGGATTAATAAGTTAGTCATATTCTAGTATAAGAAAGAAAGAATAAGAAAGGTAGGAAAGAAAAAAAAAAAGAAATTCAAATTGAGAGAGAGAGAGAAAGAGAAAGAGAGACAGACAGAAAAGCAGGTTGAGATGGGGCAGGGAAGCCAGCAGGTGGAGACTGTAGGTCTCCTAGGTACTGAACTGTTGCTGGGAATAAAGCCTGGTGGCCAGGAAGAGCACTTGGGGCTGAAGGAAGCCACTGTCCATGTCTATGGCCATAGCACCCTGAATGTACAGGATCTCCTCATATTCTAGACAGCTAAACAGGGTCCAGCTAGGTGAGTTTGTGTAAGAGAAATAGTGTGGGATGAACAGGTGCTGTAGGCTTTTTCCAACCAGCCCCCTCTACTTTTGCTGCCACCGCTCCCCACTCCTGCTCAATGGTTGCCTTCATCCTCTTGCTCAGTGCAGAAGCCTCTTCCCAGGAGGGTGATCAACCCCTCTCCACATTCCTGGGCACTCTAGAGGGCACCCCACTGGCTCAAAGAGCAGTAACTGATGACACCTATTGTCTGGGGGCTTGGATAAGTGTGTCAGAGTCCCAGCAACAGGCACATGGAAGCCCCTCAGCAGGGCCCCAACTTGAGGCCCAGGGAGTTTCCCCAGCTCCTGTCAGACATGCCTGGATAGCCCTAGGTGCACACTCCTTGGGGGTGAGGGAATCTGGAAGGCCTGTGCATCCCTTTCACCAACCTCTCCATCCCCTCCCTGAGATCCTTTGGAGGGCAGGGAGGGGCTCTGTCCTCACCATTTGGGCAGGCCAGGTCCTGTCTTCACTGCCTGGGCAGGGAACTTCACCTTGGAGAGAAGTGTACTAGTCCTTCCCATTGGAACCTTATGATGGGTATGGGGAGCTTGGAGCATCTGCCTTGGTAGGGCTCATGGGAGAGCCTCTCAGAAAAGTGTGGGGATATCCAAGTGTCTATAGCACTGCCACCACAGCAAGTTTTGAGGTGATGGGCCAAAGCAATGGGCTGAATCTCTCTGGTCCTCTTTCCTGAGGGAGTCCAGATCCAGAGGTGAAATAGTGGCTCTGAAAGCTAGAGCAGCTATAGCTCTGGAGGAACTGGTGGGTGGATTACTACACACAGTCCCCTGATGGCAGAATCAATGGACCTAAATGGGTCCCCAGCCACTTCTCTTGCTAACCACATCCTCCCGTTCCATGATTCTGCAGTCTCTCCCAGCCTTGGCTCTTCTTCAACACCAACAAGCTGCCCTCAGCCCCTGTCCATCCCCATACTATCAGGATGCTCCCCTGAACTGCCATGATTCCAGAAGACCCTGACTTGGGGGCTCCCTTCCCAATTGGACGGGCAGATGATCAGCAGGCCAGCCCACTCTCAAAGTCATAACCACAGCCCATTGTCAGTCTACAGCCACGTGTAAAAACTTCTCCTGACTTTCAAAGAACCAAGAATGAGATGAAAGTAAAATCTCTCAAGTTTTGTATGCAACAACAAATCAAACGGAAGGCTCTAGGTGAGCCAGAAAGAAATAGATCTATAATCTTTCCTATTCCCCTATTTCCCCCACCTACAATCTCCCTTATTCCTCTATATTTTTCTTTTTCTACTTGCACAGTCTTTCGCCATCCCCATGTCCTGCAATTTTTTCCTGACATTTCCCAAATCAGGTTTCCTTGCAGGGATTCCTTTTCCCCACACTCCACAGGAACAGCTATTACTCAAGTCCACACAGCCTAACTGCCATCTTGCCAACTCAAAGAGGAGCTCCTTTAGACAAAGAATGTGTGTTTTAACCTTGTGTTTCAAATGCTTAGCACTATTTCCAGCATGGAGAGTGGACTCAGAAAATGACTGTTGAATGAACCATTGGCTTATCACTTTACAATGAGCCCAATGCACCAAAGGAACTAGAAATCAAAGGCTAGGGCCTTGAATCATTTGGCAAAGACTCACCATTCTTTAAATTAATCTATCCACTTCTCTGTTCAAATGGGATTCTTATTATGTCATGTCTAGGATTTTACATGTCACAAAAACTTCAATTCCCACTATTCTTCCAAATGGCAACATTGAGCTCCTTCAAAGGAAACTTTGGACATTATTCTATCTCATTTATTCAAAATGTCATTATTGCATATGCTCAACATTTTGGAATTCAAGCATTGAATTGAAGTATTCACTGAGTGTCAAAGGAAATAGGTAAAGTTCATTAATTGGACACATTAGCGAACCCTACAGGCTTTCACTGAGCATTTACCAGCTTTGAATTTTCAAAAGTAATTTTATTTGGAGAAAATACCTATTTGGCCAGACCTATCTTCCATTCTATTAGTTTCAAAGCCAGCTGAAACCCTAGAGTAGGGATTTTCAATGTTTTTCACCATTCATTAATTGCTAAAATGATGTGGGACAACAAAACACACATATTTTTACAATCAGAACAAAAAGTAAAAAAGAAATAAGAAAAAGTATAAAATGGAACCATTCACACCACACGGTTATTGTTTTTTTGGCTGTTGACATTTTTTTTTTTTTTTGTAATTTTTAAATGTTTTTCACAATCTAAGTGAAAAGATGACTGTCAGTTACCCTGACTAAATGCCTTCTAAATAGTCAGGTATGGAATGTTTGAAAATTTCTTGGGGCAATATTAAAGTATGGTGGGAAATCTCTGTTCTGGGATTTCAGTCTTTGTCTTCCGAGTCACCTTCACACTAGTCTGAATTTACACACTCTCCCATGCCTCCTTGCTGAGAATGGCCAAAGAGCTCAAGGAGGGTAGGCTCTGTGAAAATGACAACAGGGAGCTTTGTGTACTTCTAAGAAGGTGGTGACATCAGCAGACAACCATCCCACCAATGCCCTGCCTAAGCACATCTCTGTTTAGAAAAAGGGGAATGTGAGGGACCCGAAACAGCTCTGCTTTGGATCCTCTCCTGCATAGTGGAAATCAGCTTGAACAAAAAGAGAGAAAGGAATAGGAATTCCTATGGACAGAAGATGAGTACCACTAGGTTGTGTTAGAAGAGAGCTAGCCCAGAAGGCATCCAACTTAGGCCTGGCTTAGTACTCCATAACAGTGGCATGTTGTCACTTTCAGTATGACACTTGCATTCGAGTGTCGTCGCTCATACCGAAAGTGGTTTTGTCCACCTAAGGTCCTAGAGTGGAGACGTTTTGTGTAAGGGGAGAGGAGGAGGAGATGTTAATGTGTTTTGTAGAGAATGAAGACATGCATGGGCTAAAGAAATGAGTTCTAGTCTTGTCAAAGAAAGAAGAAAAAGGAAAGCAAGAAGGACAGAAGGAAAGACGTTCCAGCTGAAAGAGAGAGACACAGAGACAGAGAGAGGGGCAGATAGCAAAGCAGGTCAGGGTGAGGCAGCGAAGGACGAAGGCGGAGGCTGTAGGAGATGCTCCTGGGGACCTGGCTGTGGCTGAGGGTGGGGCCTGGAGGCCAGACAAGGGCTCTTGGGGCTGCTGGAAGCCTATTGCCTCCTCCAGGGCCATAGTCCCCTGAACGTGCAGGATATCTCCTCATGCACTAGACAGCTAAGCAGGGTCGGACCTGGGTCGTTTGTGGATGAGAGATGGCGTGAGACGAGTCGGTGCTGTAGGCTTGGGTGGAACTGTCATTTTGAGGCCCAGCCTCTGCCTTCTGGGCCGCCACCTTCTTGGTAGCCACTGCGGCAGCCTCCTCCTGCAAGGGTGCGTACACCTTCTTGCTCAGAGCCGAACTCCCTGCCCAGGAGAACGAGCAGGCTCTCCCCGCTGACGCTGGCATTGCGGAGGGGACCAGGCGGGCTCCGATGGGGAGCCCGGCAGCCGCAGGGCACCTGTGGAGGATGGAAGTGGGCCGGTGTCTCCCAGCCCCAGAGGCCAGGGTGTAGGTCCACAGCCCTGCTTAGGAGAGCCAGAGTCAACATCGGAGACAGGGAGAGGGAAGCCCCGTCACAACACCCCCAACCCAGAGGCCCAGGGAGACAGGCGACCAGCACTCGGTCCCGCCTCTTGAGGGAGGGGCGGGGCCGCGACGGGCAACTGACACCCCTCCCTTGCAGTCTTGCCTTGAGGTGCTCTCTGCCCCGGGCTCTCGGCCCGCTGCCGCCTGCCTGACCTTGCAGCCGCCTTCGGAATGCTGAGCCTTTGGCCAGGGCAAACCCCGACCCCTCCTCAGCTCTGGAGGGAGGGCGCGTCACCATGACCACGGCCTCCGCCCTAGGGCGTGCCCTCGCCCCGCCCTTGCGCCCCCCACCCCCCGCTTTGGAACCTGGAGAGGTGTCCGAAGTGACCATTGGAGGGCTCAGAGGCAGCGTCACAGACAGGCGCGGGGCAGCCAACGCCTGTCCACCTCAGGCCCACCCAAGGGGAGATGGGGACCTGAAACCAGGAAGGGCCTCCTGAGGCTGCGGGTGGCCACTTTCCCCTCCTACAGCCACACCCCTTGAACGCACCCAAACCCTGGGATCTCAGGGGCTAAGCAGGGTCCGGCCAGGTGAGTACTCGGATGGGACTCGGCCTAGAATCACGGGTGCTGGAGGGTTGTGCCCCCCAGCTCTCTCCACCACCTCTGCCGCGGCGGGCACCACCACCACCACCACCACATCAGGCTCAGCCACCTCTGCCGCCACTCCCCACCCCCGCTCAACGGGTGCCTTCATCCTCTTGCTCAACCCGGAAGCCCCTGCCCAGGAGGGTGACCAGTCAGTCTCCACTCCCCCAGGCGCAGCGGAGGGCATCCCGTGGGCTCCCACGGGGGTCCACCACGCCTCGGGTCACCCCCTTGTTTGGGGGCTAGTGTCAGGTGTCTTGGAGCTCCAGAAACAGGGACATGGAAGCGCCCTCAGCATGGCCCCACCTTAAGGCCCAGGGTGTTTCCCCAGCTCCTGTCACACCTGCCTGCAAAGTGCTGGCCCCACACTCCTTGGGGCTGAGGGGCCCTGGAAGGCCTCTGCAGCCCCTTCAGCACCCTCTGCGCTGGCCTCCCCAACATCTTGTATTGGGGCAGGGGCTCCATCCTCCCCATTTGGCCAGAGCAGGTCCTTGTCTTCTGCTACCAGGGCTGGCAGCATCAACTTGGACAGTGGTGCCCTGGTCCTGCCCATTGGAACCTCATGGTGGTGTTGGGGCAGGGGCAAGGGACCCCTGGGGGCCTCACGGAGAGCCTCCCACTCAGGGGTGGGCATGTCCCACTGGCTACAGCACCGCCACCAAGGCGACTGCTGAGGTGTTGGGCCAAAGCAGCCTGCGGGATCTCTCTGGGCCTCTTTCCCGAGGGAGTCCACATCCACAGGTGCCCGAGTGGCTCTGAAAGCTACAGCAGCCCCACCTCTGGGGGAGCGGGTGGCTGGGCTACACACAGTCCTCTGGCGGCTGGGCATCAGCTGCACCTTCGCAGGCTGGAAAGAAGGGTGGCTCCCAAACCCATCCCATTGTGCTCACCCCCTACCTTAGCTCAGCTGCTTTCTGCCTCTGGGCTGGATGACGGGGTCAGAATTGGGGATGTTGAGTTGCCACAGGTCATGCCTGGTGAGGATCCTCAGACATGCAGAGAAGGCCCCAAGCAGCATGGCTTCCCGATTGCACGACCTCACAGCTGCACCCATGCGTGTTTGCTGCTGGCTTGCCCCTGGCCATGCCACAGGTGAAAAGTCTGCAGCTCCTCTGGAAACATCAGTGCAAGTGGCTGGTCAGCTGAGATTTGTTCACAACAACAGCAACAACAACATCAGCATCAGACAAAGACCTGGTAGCCTCTACGTTCACTCCCCTCAGGGACAGGAGTGAGTTCACCATCCATATTCCCGGTGTAAGGAAGGCACCCATGGAGGCTGACCTGCCCTAGCAGCCAGCCCCGTGCAGGGGAGAGCATCCATCCGCCATCCAGGATCAGGGGGAAGCAGATGCCTTGGATGGCAGTAGCTCCGTAGCAGCCCATGGCACCCCTGTGGCCCCAAACCAGGGGCCGAACTGGATGAAGGCTTGCCCAAGACCCAAAGGATTGGCCATTCCCCATGTTGAGAACCAGCTGCAGCACAGGTGTCTGTGGCCACCTTCAAGGGAGCTCTGCATTTCCTGGGCACCCAGGGTCACATCTATTCCCCTGGGAGGGATGACTCCTTTCAATCCATGGATGGTGACTCAACAGATGCTGAACAACTGGGTCCCCTAGCCCTTCTCCTGCCGAGCCCGTTTTCACAAGCTGTTGGCTCAGGCTGTGCATGCTTTGCACCCGTTGGCTGCCCTCTGGAAAGTAGGTTTCCTGGATCAAAGGCGTCCAGGGGACCTCCTTTGGAAGTTGACTACTTTTATGTTTCTTGGAAGCTCAGGGGGACCTGAGCCACTGCCTGAGGTGTGAAGCAGGATGGAATTTCTTCTAAAGAAGTGGCAAAGGAGCTAGCAAGCGTTAGCTCAGGATACATGGCAGGGGAAGAAAGAGGCTAGCAAGAGACTTGGGCGGTGCTACTTTGCTAGTCCTTTCTGCATCTGTCCTCCGAAACACTTTCCCAGCCCTGCCGGTGTGGCACAGTGGAGTGAGTGCAGGCCTGCAGACTTGAAGGTCACTGGTTGGCTTCCCAGTCAGGGCGCATGCCTGGCTTGTGGGCCAGGACCCCTGTGAGGGGTGTACCAGAGGCCACCAACACATGCTTCTCTCCCTCTCTTTCTGATCGATTAGAAAGACCACATCCTCCCCTTCCACCGCTCTGCAGCCTCTCTCAGCCTTGGCTCTTCTTCAACACCCACAAGCTGCCGCCAGCCCCTGTCCGCCCCCGCTCTAACTGGATGCTTCCCTCAGCTGCCAGGATGCCAAAGGACCGCCATTCGGAGTCTCCCTTCCCAACCGGAGGGGCACATGTTCAGCGGTCCCGGTAGAAAGCTGGCCGGCAAAGTCCCCTCTCAGGGTCACAACCGCAGCCCGTTTTCAATCTACCATCATGGGTCAAATCTGTTCTCCTGACTTTCAGGAGAACCTAGAAATAGATGAAAGGAAAACCTCTCGAGGTTCATAAGCCCGCCCACCGCAAAGCAAACAGGAGATTCTAGGTGAGCCAAAATGAGACAGGTCTATCATCTGCCCTGTTCCCCTATATTACGATTTTTTTCTCTGCCTCTTCCCACAACCTTTCCCCGTGCCCACGTCCTGCCATTCATTTCTGACATTTCTCCAATCAGGTTTCTTGGCGGAGATTCCCTTTCCCCACACTCCGCAGGAACAGCTGTTCCCCAAGTCCCCACAGCTCAACTGTCATCTGCCCAAGTCCAGTTGGAGCTCCTGGGGCACAAAGACCGGGTGTTTGATCCTTGTGTGTCAAATGCTTAGCACCGTTTCGAGCTTGGAGAGTGGACTCGGGAAGTGACAGTTGAGGAAACGATTGGCTTATCTCTTGACTAGGAGCCCGATGCCCCAGAGGACCTGGAAATCAAAGACTGGGGCCTTGGACAACTTGGCCAAGGCTCGCCATTCCTTTCATTGATCCATCGGCTTCACTGTTCAAGCCACATTCCTATCTTACACAGTGTGTGAGCTTCAATCCCCACGATTCTTCCACTTGGCAACATTTAACTCCTTCCAAGGAAACGTTGGCCATCATGCTAGCTCATTGATTCAAAACGTCATCACTCTACATGCTTCACATGCACAAACAGTCAAGCATTGAGTTGAGAATTCTCCCAGTGTCAAAGGACTGGGTCATGTTCATTCATTGGATACGTTAGCGAACCCTGCAGGGCTTCCTTCACAATCAACCGGCTTTGAATGTTCAAAAATCATTGGATGTGCAGGGGACATCTCTCTGGCCAGAACTACCTTCTCTTCCGTTAGCCTCCAAGCCAGGCTCAACCCTAGGGCAGCGATTGGCAATGTTTTTCACCATCCGTTCATTCCTGAAATGTCTAGGCACGCCAAAAACCACATCGTTCGCCAATCTGAACAAACAGTGAAAGACCAAAACAAACAAACAAACAAACAAGCAAAACAAGAAAACACAAAACAACTCTAATTTGGATCCATTCGCACGGAACGGTAATTGTTGCATTGGCTCTTGGCATTTTTTAAAAATTTTGAATCTTTCTGACAATCTAAGGGAAAAGATGACTGTCAGTTACCCTGACTAAATAGTCAGGCATGGCATGTTTGAAGACTTCTTGGGGCCATTTTCAAGTCTGGTGGGAAATCTCTGTCCTGGGCTTTCAGCTTATTGTCTTCCGAGTCCCCTCCACACTAGACTGAATTGACACCCTCTCCCATGCCTCCTTGTTGGGAATGGCCTAAGCGCTCCAGGAGGGTAGGCTCTGTGAAAATGA
>PVIW01015700.1:0-18929 GCA_004026585.1 Noctilio leporinus | reverse complement strand
TATATAGCAGAAAGAAAGAAGGAACTTGTACCCTTTGCAACAACATGGATGGAACTGGAGAGTATTATGCTTAGTGAAATAAGCCAGTCAGTGAAGGACAAATATCATATGATCTCACCCATTACGGGACAATAATGAGCAAAACTAACAACAAGCAAAACAGAACCAAGTATATGAATACAAGGAATAGGCTTTCAGTTGTCAGGGGAAAAGGGGTTGGGGGAGGAGGGAGGGGGGAGGCAGAGGTAAGAAAGGGGAGCAGCTTAGACAAGAACCTAGTATAAAGGAACCATGGACATGGACAACAGGTGGGATTGACTTTGGGGGGAATGGGTGGGTGGGGAGGATAACGGAGGGGAGCAAAAAGGGGACGGATGTAATACAACAACAATAAAATTTAAAAAAAATTATGATTATGTTGTTACAGTTGCCCCAATTTCTTTTCCCTTTGTTCCCCCCTCACTCACACCCTACCTCTCTTCAGCAATCCCACCCCCCATTAATTCATGTCCATGGGTCATGCATGTAAATTCTTTGGCTTTACTCTTTTTTATTTTTTTAAGATTTTATTTATTTAAAGATTTTATTAATTATTTTTAGAGAGAAGGGCAGGTAGGGAGGAAGAAAAACATCAGTGAATTGTTGCCTTTCACCTGCCTCCAGCTATGGATCTGGCTGGAGACCTGACTTGCAACCTGGTTATGTGCCCTGACCATTGAATTGAACTAGCAACCTTTCAGTTCACAGGCTGGCACCAATCCACTGAGCCACACCAGCCACGGGTTCTTTGGCTTTACTCTTTACTGTACTATTCTTGACATCTCCTATCTACTCTGCACCATTTCCCTCTTTCTTCCCGTTTCCCTTCCGGCTAACACCCCTCCAAATGTTCCCCATACTTATGATTTTGTTCCCATTCTGGTTGTCTGCTTAGTTTTGTTGTGGGAAGGACTCAGGCAGAACACTGAGATGAGGGAATAAGTAGGCACTTTATTACATGCAGACCCAGAGCAGTCAGTCTCCAAATTCTGGGCCCCGAGCACAGATTCCTTCTCCCTTATATACTTTTTGCTTAGCAAGCAGAAGCGGAGCAAGCGGGGAATATAGAAGCGAAAGTTTGAGTGGTTAGTCTGTCAAAATGGAGCCTGTCCTAAAGTGGTTCCTCTATCTATGGCTAAATTTCCGTCACCTTGCTGAATTTTCTGTCACAGTTTGTTTTTATTTTTTTTATATTCTGTTGTTGATAGTTGTAGGTTTGTTGTCATTTTAGTGTTCATAGTTTTGATCTTCTTTTTCTTAAATAAGTCCCTTTATTATTTCATATAATAACAATGTAATGATGTATTCCTTTAGCTTTATTTTGTCTGGGGAACACTTTTTCTTCCCTTCCATTTTAAATGATAGTTTTGCTGGATAGACAAATGTAATATTTGATGGTAGGTCCTTGCTTTCCATCACTTTGAATACTTCTTGTCAGTCCCTTCTTGTCTGCAAAGTTTCTTTTGAGAAATCAGTTAATAGTCTTATAGAAACCTTTTTATATGTGAGTCTTCTTTTCTCTTGCTGCTTTTAAGACTCTTTTTATCTTCACATTTTGGCATTTTAATTATGATGTGTCCTGGTGGGGTCCTCTTTGGGTCTAGCTTGTTTGGAACTCTCTGTTTCATGGACTTGAATATCTATTTCCTTCACCAAATTAGGGAACTTTTCTTTCATTATTTTTTCACATAAGTTTTCAGTTACTTGCTCTTCCTCTTTGCCTTCTGGTACCCATATGATTTGGGTGTTAGCATGTTTAAAGTTGTCCAGAAGTTGCTAAGCCTCTCATTATTATTTTTTTTTTAATTCTTGTTTCTTCATTTTGTTCTGGTTGATTATTTATTTCTTCCATATGCTCCAAGTCATTAACTTGAACCCCAGTTTCCTTCCCCTCACCATTAGTTTCATGTGAATTTTCCTTTGTTTCACTCAGTGTATCCTTAACTTTTTTCCTTTTGCATTTGCTGTACTTAAGCATGTCTGTCAAGTCTGTGAGCAGCATTATCACCAGGGTTTTGAACTCTGTATCTATAAAGTTGATTATCTCCTCATCTGTTAGGTTAGCTATCTCTTCATTGGTAAGTTTGACTATCTTTTTGTTGTTTAGTTCTCACACTGGAACCTTGATCTGATTCCTCTTTTGGGCCATACTTCTCTGTCTCCTAAATTTCACAGCTTTCTGTGTTTGCTTCTGTGTCTTAGGGAGAGCTGTCACACTTTTTTGTTGTTGTTGTTACATATTAAGAGACAGAGCCTTAGGTATTCATCAGTGTAAGGTGACTCATTTCACCATGTGGCACTGTATATGGGGTAGGGGTCTTAGAAGAAACAGTGCCACTTACCCAGTTTCTTCCTCTGCCTCAACCTCTACTGGTTTTCAGTCAGAAGCAATGTGGCTCTATTTTCTCCAATACCAGAACCATGAGCTGCATGGTCTGGTCTGGGGCTAGCATTGCTTCGCAGGTTTAAATGTATGACTGCACTTTTCATCACAGCCTGAGCCCCTGTGCCACTGCTGCAGCTGCCATTGCCACTGCTGCTGGCTCTATTTTTCTTGGTGCTGGAACTGTGCACTGAGCAGTCTGGTCTGGGGCTGTGACCACTTCTCAGTTTTAAATGTTTTTTGCTGCAGCCTCAGCTCCTGCACTGCCTCTAGTTTCTGCCCCTCCTATCTGCCTGAGTACTTTTTTAGTTCTTCATTTATTGCACTTCCATATAGTTCAATTTTCTGAAACTTCTGTGCTGCTTTTATTTAGTTTTTTTTTTTTTTTTTAATTTTCTTTCTTTTTTTTTTTTTTAATTTTATTGTTGTTGTATTACATCCATCCCCTTTTTGCTCCCCTCTGTGCTTTTATTTAGTTTTGAGGTAGATGTAACCCCTTCTTAATTGTGAGGGAGATGCAGCATGTCTACCTATGGCTCAGGCTTGGTCAGAAGTACCCCCTTTACATTTTGATGGGGACTTAGATGTTGGGAAAAAGTTCAGTTTCAGGTAATAGCTAATAAGCTCAGTAATCCATGTATGTAAAAAAACTATTGCTTCAGAAACTGAAGGTATGACCCACCTTGACTTCAGGAAACAATTGTGGCTCAGGGAGACTACAAGCAATTCAAGACGGTATCTGAAACATTATACTCCAGGGTGAGATGACCATCACCCAGGACACAGATGAAAGAATGCCACAGCTTTGATTAACTTTTCTCTCGAATTCCAAATCCCCTACCTACACTTTCCATCTCCTTATAAAAAGGGCTTGTTTAAAATGGAATTTAAGATGGTCTTTTAAGGTACAAACCTGCCATCTTCTCAGATCACTGACCATCTGAATAAAGCACCCATAAAGACTCAATCCCTGTCTTTGCTTTTTGAGTCTGATAGGTAACAGGCAGCATGAACACCAGCTTTTCTGGTTTCAAAGTTACTTAACTTTCCTGTGTCTCATTCCTTATCTGCATGCTTGCCACCAAGACTTGATGGTGCCAAGGTCATAATCAGCACTGCACTTCTGTCTGTGCAACTGCCAAAAAGAGTGTGGCCTCCGTTAAGCTTTTCTATATTTCCTTGGGCTTGGTAAAAAACAAGCTTTCTTTCAAACTATCCAATTTCTTTCCTGGCTTTTCTCAGGCTTGCATCCTTATCCAATCTAATCTTTCCCCCAGATTTGTTTCCTTCCATTTATGGTTGCCATTTTGGCTTCTGTGCATGCACCCCTGACCCATTTTCTTTCTTTCAGGTGGACTTCCTAGGGTAACAGTAAAGCTTGATCAGGCTTAATAAGATATCTGCTTCTGATTGGTTTACTCCCTTTTGATTAATATCTAACTAACTGCCCACTATAACATTTTGCTCATTTATAAAAGAGGAGCTCTGTTAAATTGGCTTAAACAAACAAGTCTTTATATGAGAATTCTCAAAAATAGGACAGAAATTAACTTAAATGCTTTTCAGAATCATATTATCTGGGAAAATATTTAATATTAAAATTGGTTTTAGTTAAACAGACATGTTTCTAAAATTATCAGTATTAAGTATAAAACTTTTATTTTACCTGGGTTTATTAGTCAAATAAATTCATCTGTGTTGCTTAATTTCTTTTTTTTTTTAAAGATTTTATTTCATTATTTTTAGAAAGAGGGGAAGGGAGAGAGGCAGAGAGGGAGAGAGACATCAATGTATGGTTGCGTTTCACCTGCCTCCAGCCACAGACCTGACTGGAGACCTGGTTTGCAACCTGGTTACATGCCCTGGCTGGGGAATCAAACATGCGACCTTTGGGTTCGCAGGCTGGCGCCTTATCAACTGTGCTACCAGCCAGGGCAAATTTCTTAAAAAGAAAAATAACTTGGAATAATAACATTTTTTAACTTTATTTATTTATTGAGATAGGGTGAGGGAGGGAGAAAAAAAGGGAGAAAAACACTGATGTGTAAGAGATACATTGATCAGCTGCCTCTTGCACAGCCTCAGCTTTAGACCAGGCCTTCAACCCAGGCACATGCCCTGACCAAACTCTCAATCCACTGAACCACACCAGGAAAGGTGGATAATAATTTTTCTTTTTCTTTTTCTTTTTTTAATTTATTTTATTATTTTTTAGAAAGAAGGGAAGGGAGAGAGGCAGAGAGGGAGAGAGACATCAGTGTATGGTTGCGTTTCACCTGCCTCCAGCCACAGACCTGACTGTGAGACTTGGTTTGCAACCTTGTTATGTGCCCCGGCTGGGGAATCGAACCTGCGACCTTTGAGTTTGCAGGCCGGCACCTTAACCACTGTGCTACCAGCCAGGGCGGATAATAAATTTTTTATGATTACAGTGATACCTCAGTACTCATTGTTAATTCATTTCAATGAATAGCAAGCGAACGACAATTGATGAAGCATTTTCTCCTGGGAGGTGGCATCATGACTCACACAAATTCTATTAAGTGTAATGATTGATGAGCAAGCAGTGAGTGTTGAAATACTTTTTTTCATCACAGTTCAATGATTCAATAAGGTTTGATAAGTTATGAAGCTGATGAGTACCAAGGTATGAATTTAATCCAAACTTAATTATTAGGATCAAGTAAATTAAATAAACATAAGTAGGATAAAAAGTTTTTCTTAAGGTGAAGTCTTTAGCAACAATTATATTGTATATGTACTTAAAAATGGTTTTCTAAAAGTCTTTGGTAACTTGAAACTTTAAAGTTTTGCTAGATAAATTAAATAATGGGTACTCATTGAATGTCTAAAGAATTTAAAAATAAGAAAATAATAAAATCTTAATTATTGAACATGTTTATCTACTATTTGCTTATTATAGAAAAATTTACTTTGTACCATATCACATTTTTTCTGCTATGAAAAAATATATATTTCCAGAAATTATAAAATGTATGTATTCATAAATATCAATCTAAACGAATACTGATGTAATATACAGATATCAATTGCTTACTTATTGGTTTTCACTAGAAGTCAAGGTTTTAAAGGTTATACACTCTACTTTATGTAATTAAAACTATAAATTAATAATAACCACAAAAACACTGTCTATTTAAAAATAATATATATATCTACATATATATAATTTATTTTTTTTAATCTGAAAAAACTGTCTGAGATATGGAGATGTGTTTTTGTTAAGGAAAATAAAGTAATTTTGGCCTGATTATTTTTGAATGGGTGAGAACAGGAGTGTTTATTAAAAGATACACAGAAAGTTATAAAATGTTTGTGTAAAGAAATATTGAGAAAATAAATTTTATGTGTGATCAAGCTAGATAAGACTAAACTACATTTACTAAAGTAAGTAAACTTAAATATTTAAAAGTAAGCTGATGCAAAATTAGTTTGTTTACCTTTCTGTTTAAATATATAGTTTTCTTGGACTATTAGTCTGCTGCTGATAGTTGTTAGTTTTCTACCTAGAAAGCAAACATTCTGTGCTTTATTAAAATAATTTTCTGTTTTAGATTGTCTTAATCAGGTCCTTTATTACTTAATAAAACAACTTTATCAATAGTTTTGCTCACAATTATGTAAACATCTGTATTGCCTTTGAAATAATTTTGTTTATTTTCACCAGCAATTTATTTAACCCAGGTGCATTATGGGGATTGCACAAACCAAAAACATTTAGAATAATGTCTTTTATTTAAAATTTTTAGAATAATGTCTCTTAAGCTAATAAAGAAACTGTTAGTTGCAAAATGGCACTAAGTGTTGGACCTCAGTTCAGCAAACTTAGTACTTAGGTTCTGATTAAGAAAAAATTTAGAGTCAAGCCAAACTATAAGAGAAATTTTATTTAGAAAACTACAGAAGTAGAAGTGAGCAATAAAAGAAATGGACTTGAGGAACAACTTATAGAGGCAAAAGAAAGACCCCTAGAGCTTAGGGAAGAATAAAAAGATATATCTGTTTTGTTTTTTTTTTTTTTAAATTGTATTGTTGTTGTATTACATCCATCCCCTTTTTGCTCACCTCTGTCCCCCTCCCCACGATATATACTTTTTAATAGACAAAAGATGGGGTAAAGATGCAGGTGTGTTCCAGAAAAAGATAAGGGAAGCTTAAAAGGGAGGATTGTCTTTAAGAGCTTTTATCTGGAGGTCTCAAGGGAGGATCTCAATAGAATATTCATCAACTGTCCAAGAGTGTACCCCCTTAGGGTTATATTTCCACTGATTTGTGGGTGCCAAGTAAGGGGTCATTAGTCAATGCAGCTGGTCCTGATGTCAGACATGGCATTGCCCCATCTGGTTTTGCTTTTTCTCTTGGTAGGGCTCATAGGTTTGCTTGTTGCTAGGCACCCAAGGTTATCTACCTTGACAACCCTGTGCATTTGGCCTATTGTTTCTACTTTGTGCTATATAACTACCCACTATAGAAATAACATACTCAAATGCAATGAAAAAAATAATCATACTATTGTTCTGGGCAAGGTAACATAAAAGGAATAAATTTTAAATTTAGCTGAGGCCTATATTTTTATTGAATGAATACACTTGGGAGAACACAACTTTAACCAACCTTGAGCAGACTTCCAGCTGCCAGTGCAAAAATAAGTCCCTTATTGCTAAATCATATTGTTAGGAACCAACACACTGGTGTTAGTAAATAGGCTAGGTCGCTGTAAGGGTTATCATACCATGGAATGTTGCAAAAATTAGAGCTACTGCTGAGCAAAGGGTCACCTTATCTATGGCAGAAGCAGATATCTCAAGATCATTGGAAAGCTGTTTAGGTCAGCAAAGCATGCCTTGAAATATTTTATTGTCACTTTGGTTAAATGGACAATTAGTATTGTTTCATAATGACATTGTATTTAGCCAAATGTCCAACCCTTTTGATATATTTTGACAAATTTTCCAAAATTAAAATTATAAATAGAGTATTAACTGGAAAAAACTTTGAGATTCCAGAAGGGTCCCTGGAATACCTCAAAAGATACGTTTCCTTTCTTTATTGAAAAAAAACATTTAAACAAATTAGGATTAGTTGGTATGTTAGTTTGCATGGGAAGCATTGTAAAATAAGTTATGATAAACTGCTAGGGTGTATTGTGCGAGTAAACAATGGCTGTAAATCAAATGAATAGTTGTGGCTATGGGAAACCCAAAACAACCACTGAGTTCTTTTTTTGTTTGTTTGTTTTGTTTTTTTAATTTTATTGTTGTTGTATTACATCCATCCCCTTTTTGCTCCCCTCTGTCCCCCTCCCCACCCACCCATTCCCCCCAAAGTCAATCCCACCTGTTGTCCATGTCCATGGTTCCTTTATACTAGGTTCTTGTCTAAGCTGCTCTTTCAGGCTCCCCTTGCCATTTTGCATTCCTTCATCCACTATAAATCCATTTAAGCTGGACTTTGTTGAACTGCCATTTAGTTTGGGTTTATCAGTATGTTCTTGTTGTTGTATGCATGTTTTCTATATAAGTTAAAGCTTTTTTTCTGTGAAAGGGCTAATGCCCTCACAGTGGCAAAGAAACTGTTAGGAAAAGTGTTTCCCACTTGGCTTTCCTTCCACAGTCCCTAGTGATAAAGATGTTCACTTTACTGAACAAATTATATGAACCTTGATGGGTAACCTTGCAAACTTCTTGAAATTACCACTGATCTTATTGTCAAGTCAAGAGGACTGGTCTCCCAGTCCTCTCTGTGTATGGCTGGCCTTGGAACTAACTTTGTTCCCATGGAGTAGCCCAGAAACTAGTCTTGTTTCCCTGGGGACTCAAGTGCAAGCAGTATAGCAACCATGAATAGGTAGATGTTGCCTCCGAGAAAAGCTGCTTCTTTGTTCCAAAGGTGTATAAAAAGCCTCTGCTATAAGCTTGGTTTGCTGTTGCTGTCTGGGAGTGGAAAAACTGTGCATAGGTCTGCCAATCACCCCACATCCGTTAGTCATCTGCTACTTCTAATAAAGGATGCCAAATCTCCTGAAGGCTCCACATAGGTTTTTCTTCACTACCACCCCAGGAATGATCTCCTGGAATTCATTATCTGTAACTCTGGTCTGCCTCACTGCAAGACCTAACACCTATCACCCTCAATTATCAGGATCCAAGCAGGACAAATTTAATTACATAGGACTGAATAACTGATAAGAATGAGTATCATTTTTATTACTTTGTATTTGAAACATTGTTGGTTCTTTTAGTTTTTGTTTTCCAGATATAAAGAATTTTTTCCCTAAAGCTAACTATGACTTAGAGCAATTTGATCAATTTATACCGTTGTAAGCAGGATTTAAACATTTGTATTACTTTCTGTCTACCTGGTCCCTCAAGAATTGGAAACTCAGAGTGAGTATTCTCATTTTCATAGCAATATTGTTATTTGTTCAATAAGAATCTGTTTTGTTTTGTTTTCTTTTCTTTTTACAGCAGGACACAGAAAATAATTATATTACCAAGGCTTTGACTAAAATGTCATATTTAAGAGAGACTTGTAACTCCATAGAAACTTGGTTACAGTAGGCAGTTAGTTAGATATTAACAAAAAAGGAAAAGAGTAAATGGTACCAATCAGATTAACTAGGAAAGGATAGTTTCATAGTCACTTTGGGCATCTGAGTAGATAAGAAAGATGCTTTCCTAGAGCATCTGTTCCACTAAAGAGGGAAGAGAGAAGATGGCGCAGGAAGAAGTCCTTTCACTAAGTGCATGTGCAGTAGAGGCCAAGATGATGACCATAAAGGGAAAGACACAAACCTGGTGAAAAGATCATCTGGTTAAGGATACAAAATCCCAGAATTTTCAGGAAAGGGATTGGGTAGGTTGTGGTACCAGCATAGTCCTAGAAAGGAGCAGGAAATAGAGTGGATTGTTTGAAAAAATTTTATCCCTTTCCAAACCCAAGGAAACATAGGAGAACTTAACAAAGGCCCCAGTCTTTTTTTGGTAGCCACATTAAGCAAAGTGTTGAATGTGGGCCAGACAGGAATAGAGCAAAGCTATACTACTGTAGACTCAGATGCTGGGGTAACAGCACAGACACTCTGGGTCTTGGCCTTCCTCCTTGGCTTGATGGAGAAGGGTGAATGCCTGAAGCCCCAGAAGTTTGTGTTTCTGAAGCAATGTCTCAGGGTATGAGACATTGGGCATGGGACTGCTTTGTGTGGTAGCAGAAACTGTAGCATCCTCACAAAACCAGGCCCAGAAAATGAGACTGTGAGACTTGACCAAAAATGGGAAGCAGACTGTAAACATGACCCAATGACCCACATAAAGACTTCTGTGAGAAATCTAGCCCAAAAATGCAATGTGTACTTTGACATCTGTTCTACTTTGTATATGTTCTGATCTTAATTAATGGATGTTTAAGTTAAGGCACAGAATGAACTCCTGAACTCTGTTTTATCAATGTTCTGGTGCCAGCAAGTCTGACTAATCATGACCAGATACTGTTCTCTGTGTTCTTTTAATCTTATGGTTTACTCTCCCTAAACATTGATGACAAACACCTGCACCCTGCTTCACCCTAATAAAAGCTGTGTTGTGAAAGGGCATGGTCTGCATTCTCCCCTAGAGAAGGTGATCATCCTTTCTCTCCCCAGGCACTTCAAGTCCAGGTCAGTTTGTCCAGTCTATAATTGGGGGACTCCACGGGATGGGGATCATCCATAGTATGCCTGTGTGCAGTAAACACAATCTAACAACTGTGTGCCAAAGAAGTGCCTCATTGAATGCAATAGCCTTTTCAAAGACATCTGTGCCCAGTGCACCCTTCAAATAAATCTTGCCATTATTGCTCAATTCCTCCTTTGCCTATGTATTCATAACATGATAAAAAGCTATTATCTCTGGTAACAACTTCATTTCTTTAACATGATTCTCCTTTCTGTCTTCTTTACTCAAGCTTATCTTGCCCAGTCTAATGGTACCATGACTCACTTGCATCATTTCTTTCATTTTCTCCCTCTTTTAGAATCCCTTTGAGAATCAAGGTCTGGTCAGAGTCAAACTATCTTAAGAAAAAGCATTCAAAAATAAAATAAATAAATAAAAAGCAAAAACTCTGTTGATCTTAGTAAAAGATAACATCTTAAACTCATGTGTTTCAGCCCTAGGTTCATGAGACAGAAACCCTACTGACCACAAACTCATGAAATTAAACAGAATGATGCTATGGCTAACATCATAAACTAATACAATGATTAAGTACTTCCTATTTTGCCCCCAACCAATGGGTAGATCCCACAACCCCAACTCCCTAAATCATTATAATTAAAAATCTTCCTTGTAATCTATCCTTATAAGATAAAAATAGAACACAATTTTAAATATTCTGACAAGCGGAGTAAGAAAGTAGGAGCCAACATTGTTACCAGAGCCTCCACTTCTGGGCATATGGAGACAGAAAATGATTTATGGCAGGAAAACCCCTGTGGTAGTCACAGAAGTCAGCAACAACATGGAACGGCTAGAACCATATTATTCCAAGATGAAGAAACCATTGACCAGAGACTGACACCAAAGCTCATTATACCATTATTATAATGAAAACTAACCCCACAAGAAGTGGGGCCAAGGGAATAGCTACCATGTCACTTCTTGAATGGACATGTTAGGGACAAGGTCCCCTCCCAACCAAAAGGTGAAGTCGGAATTTGACACCACAAAGATTGAAGACAGTTTTTGGAAACACATGGTCATGCACTCACTTTCATGTTGGCCTGTGTCTGCTTGAACATATATTTTTCACTTCTTTCACAGTGGTTCTTGCACCTGGCCTCTTTCTTTTTTTTCTACCCAAATAAAACTTGCTTTATTCCCATTCAGCCTATGCTGGAGCAGGGCCAGCCCCAACTATGGAAGTGAACCAGTAATAACTGTGCAGGCCACTGGTTGGCCAGGTCTTTTGAGTATGAACTCACCTATGATTTTGAGTATAAAAATAAAGCTTTACTTTCTTTGCAGCAAATTCCTATTCATGTTTGTTAGGGCTTTGATGGATGTAGGACAAAGGGCTTGTCACTTTATCAAACTGAACTTCCTTAGTTCAGTTACAGACTCAGATATAACCAGGCAGCTTTAGGGAATAAAGTTGACTAATGGAAGCCAATAAAAACCACTGGGAATATCAGCCTGGTACCTTGATTACAGGGTTTCTGGGTGAGTAAAATAAAAAAATGTCACTTTTTATCAGATGCAAGAATCTCAGGATGTTTTGGGGACTTTGAGGGAAAACCCCCAAATCTACAGGTATTGTAGGCTGTCTAATGGTAAGTCTTTTCCTTGGCTATTCTGGCCTCAAAAGTCTCTCTTAGGCCTGGCTGGTGGCACAGTGGATAAGGCATTAGCCTGTGAACCCAAAGATCACTGGTTCAATTCCCAGCCAGGACACATAATCAGATTGCAAGCCAGGTCTTCAGTGAGGTCTGTAGCTGGAGGCAGGTGAAAGGCAACCATACATTGATGTTTCTCTCCCTCTCTGCCTCTCTCCCATCCCCTCTATCAAAAAATAACAAATAAAATCTCTTTTTAAAAAGTCCCTTTTAGTTTTAATTTAAAGATTTCTTAAACTTCCAGCCAAAGTGGAGGCAGCAGCAGTGGTGGCAGCAACAGCAGCTGTGGCAGGTGGCATAAGCCCCAGTTACACATAAAAATAAAGTAGGGAGGAACATCTAGGGAGCACTCCCAGCACTAGACCAGACAGAGAAGCTCATGGTTCCAGCCCGGGGTGGGGAGTGGATAAAACCTCATTGCTTCTGATTGTGAAAACCAGTGAGGGTGGGGATGGGGGAATAAACTGCCAATCTATCAGAAGATTCCATTTGTTTAGAGGACCCTCATGATCCTTGAACATACAGGGACAAACCCACTCTGGGAACCACAGCAAGGGCAATAGCTAGAGGGCTGCCAGTCCCATATGGAAGTGGGAGAAATGCCAAGAAAAGGAGTGAGTGCTGAGCAAGCATCATTTTTCACTCTCAGACCCCTCCCCCACATACAATGCCATGATGTGATGCAATGAGTCACCCAGCACTGATGAACACTTAAGGCTCTGCTCCTTATAACATATTAGGTATGACAGCTCTACCTAAGACACAGAGACAAAAAGAGCAGCCTGTCAAGCTGAGACATAGAAGTACATCCCAAAAGAAGAAAAAGATCAAGGTTCCAGAGGGAGAACTAAATGACAAGGAGATAGCCAACCTAACAGAACCAGAGTTCAAAATTCTGTTGATAAAGATGCTCACAGATTTGACAGATATACTTGGCTATAGCAAATGCAGAAGGGAAGAAGTGAAGGTTATGCTAATTGAAATGAAAGAAAATCTACATGAAACCAATGGCGAAGAGAAGAAAACTGCGGTTCAAATCAACGATTTGGACATAAGGAAGAAAAAAAACAGTCAACAAATACAGAAGGAGAAAACAAGAACTGAAAAAAATGAGGAAAGGCTTAGGAACCTCAGGACTATTTTAGATGTGCCATCATCTGAATCAGAGGGATGCCAGGAGAAGTGAAAGAGCAAGAAATTGGTAACTTATGTAAAAAAAAAAATAATAATGAAGGAAAACTTCCCAAATTTTGTGAAAGAAACAGACATATAAGTCCATGAGACAGAGTCCCAAACAAGCTAGACCCAAAAAGGACCACACCAAGACACATCATAATTAAAATGCCAAGAGAGAATCTTAAAAGCAGCTGAAGAGAGTTACCTACAAAGGAGTTCCTATAAGACTATCCACTGATTTCTCAAAAGAGACTTTGCAGGTAAGAAGGGACTAGCAAGAAGTATTCAAAGTGATTAAAAGCAAGGACCTACAACCAAGACTACTCTATCCAGCAAAGCTATCATTTAGAATGCAAGGACAGATAAAGGTAAAGGTAAAGCTAAAGGAGTTCTTCCTCATCAAGCCATGATTATATAAAATGTCTAAAGGGACCTATTTAAAAAATAGGGGATCAAAGCTATGAATATTAAAATGACAACAAACTCACAACTATCAACAACAGAATCTAAAAAATACAAATAAGACAAACTAAGCAAGCAACCAAAATAGGAATTGAGTCATAGATATGGGGATCATTAGGGGTTTATCAGCTCAGGTTTGGGGGAGAAATGGGAAAATGATGCCGGAAAATATTTCAAGAAGCATAGCTGGTACATACAAAATAGACAGGGGAAATTAAGCATAATATAGGAAAGGGCAAAGTCAAAGAACTTAAATGCACAACCCATGGAAATGAACTAAGAGGGTGTGATTGCTGGAGGAAAGGGGTTACTCAGTGAAGGGGAGCAAAGGGAAAATAAATTAGGACAACTGTAACAGCATAATTAGTAAAATATACTTATTAAAAAATCCAGCAAAGCAGATTTAAAAGAGTGCATGTGGTTAATTATTATTCTTGTTGGACTCATACAAATAATTGGAGCAAGTACAGTATACTGAAAATACACTTATTTTACAAATAAATTAGTCTTAATTTGCCTATCATACAAAAGAGGGATTTTATAGAGAAAAATATTATTTCAGTAGAAACTATAATATACCTTTGTAAATATTACATTTTAGCACTATACATCATCTTTTTAAAAATTATTTTATTGTTGTTGTATTACATTTATCCCATTTTTTCCCCACTGCTCTCCCCTACTATACCCTCCCCATCCTCCCTACCACAGTCAATCCCACATGTTGTGCACATCCATGCATGGGTCATCCATGCTAGTTCCTTGACTAAACTTCTTCTCTGCCTCTTTCTTCCCCTCCTCCTTCCGCCTCCCCTCTGCACACTGAAAGCCTGCTCCTCGTTTCCATGCCTCTTGTTCTATTTCACTTGTTTGTTTCTTTTGCTTATTAGTCTCCTGTAATGGGTGAGATCAGATGGCATTTGATCAGTCTTTCACTGATTGGTTTATTTCACTAAGCATAATACTCTCCAGTTCCATCCATGTTGTTGCAAAAGGTAGGAGTTTCTTCTTCTTTCTGCTGTGTAGTATTGCATTGTGTAAATACACCAAAGTTTTTTGATCCAATCATCCACTGATGGGCACTTAGGCTGTTTCCAGGACTTGGCTATTGGAAATAGTGCTGCTATCAACATAGGGGTACATAGGTTCTTCTGAATTGGTGTTTCAGTGTTCTTTGGGTATAATCCTAGCAGTGGAATTACTGGGTCAAAAGGCAGTTCTATTATTAGTTTTTAAAAGAAATTCGATACTGTTTTCCATAGGGGCTGCACCAGTCTGCATTCCCACCAGCACTGCACTAGGGTTCCCTTTTCTCCACATCCTCACCAGCACTTGTTCTTTGTTGATTTGTTAATGATGACCATTCTGACAGGTGTGAAGTGGTATCTCACTGTGGTTTAAATTTGCATCTCTGATGGCTACTGATGTTGAGCACTCTCTCATATACCTATGGGCTCTTTGTATGGCCTTCTTGGAGAAGTGTCTGTTCAGGTCATTTGCCCATTTTGTAATCGGTTTGTCTGTCTCCCTGGTGTTGAGTCATATTACTTCTTTTTATGTTTTGGAGATGAAACCCCTATCTGAGGTATCATTGGTAAATACGTTTTCCCATAGAGTTGGTTCCCTTTTCATTTTCTTGCTTTCTTTCCTTTTTTAAATTTAATTTTATTGTTGTATTACATCCATCCCCTTTTTGCTCCCCTATATCCCCCTCCCCACCCACCCATTCCCCCCAAAGTCAATCTCACCTGTTGTCCATGTCCATGGTTCCTTTATACTAGGTTCTTCTCTAAGCTGCTCCCATTCCTTGCTGCTCCCCCCTCCCCTCAAACCCTTTCCTCCTGACCACAGAAGGCCTATTCACTGTATTCATATATTTGGTTCTGTTTTGCTTCTGTTAGTTTTGTTCATTATTGTCCTGTAATAGATGAGATCATATGATATTTGTCTTTCATTGACTGGCTTATTTCACTAAGCATAATATTCTCCAGTTCCATCCATGTTGCTGTGAAGGGTACAAGTTCCTTCTTTCTTTCTGCTATATAGAATCCCATTGTGTAAATGTGCCAAAGTTTTTTCATCCAATCATCCACTGATGGGCATGTAGGTTGTTTCCATCACTTGGCTATTGTAAACAGTGCTGCTATGAATATAGGTGTACATAGGTTCTTATGAATTGGTGTTTCAGGGTTTGTTGGGTATAGTCCAAGTAGTGGTATCACTGGATCAAAAGGCAGTTCCATTTTTAGTTTTGTAAGGAAACCCCATACTGTTTTCCACAGTGGCTGCACCAGCCTACATTCCCACCAACAGTGTATGAGGGCTCCCTTTGCCCCGCATCCTCATCAACATTTGTTGTTTGTTGATTTGTTGATGATTGCCATTCTGACAGGTGTGAGGTGGTATCTCATTGTGGTTTTAATTTGCATCTCTCTGATGACTTGTGATGTTGAGCATTCTTTCATATGCCTCTGGGCCCTTTGTATATCTTCCTCAGTGAGTTGTCTGTTCAGGTCCTTTGCCCATTTTTTAATTGGGCTGTCTGTCTCCCTGGTGTTGAGTCGCATTAGTTCTTTATATATTTTGGAGATCCGACCCTTGTCTGAGGTATCATTAGCAATTACGTTTTCTCATACAGTTGGTTCCCTTTGAATTTTGCTGATATTTTCTTTAGCTGAACAGAAACTTTTCAATTTGATATAGTCCCATTGGTTGATCAGTTATTTTATTTCCTTTGCCCTTGGTGAAGTATCAGTAAACATATTTTTGCGTAGGATATCCCAAAGTTTACTGCCTATATTTTTCTCCAGGACCTTTATGGTGGCACTGCTATGTTTAAATCATTTATCCATTTGAGTTTATTTTGGTGTATGGTGTAAGTTGATGGTCTAGTATTATCTTTTTGCATGTTGCTGACCAGTTCTCCCAACACCATTTGTTGAAGAGACTGTTTTTACTCCATTGGATGTTCTTTCCACCCTTGTCAAATATTAGTTGACCATAGAGTCCTGGGTTAATTTCTGGGCTCTCTATTCTGTTCCTTTGATCTATATGTCTATTCTTATGCCAGTACCAAGCTGTTTTGATGACAGTAGCCTTGTAGTATTGTTTAAAGTCCGTTATTGTGATTCCTCCTATCTTGTTTTTCTTTCTCAAGATTGCTGTGGCTATTCATGGGCATTTTTGGCTCCATAAAATTTTTGAAGTATTTTTTCTATTTCTGTGAAGTCTGTCATTGGTTTTTTAATTGGGATTGCATTGAATATGTAGATTGTTTGGGTAGTATGGACATTTTAATGATGTTAATTCTTCCCATCCATGAACATGGTATATGCTTCCATTTCTTTCCAAATCAAGTATCTTACTTGATTTCTTTCTTCATTGTTCTGTAGTTTTCTAAGTACAGGTCTTTTACCTCCTTAGTTAAGTTTATTCCTAGGTACTTTATTTTTCTTGTTGCTATGGTAAATGGGATTTGTTTTTTCACTTCTATTTCTGTTGTTTCATTATTGGTATACAAAAATGCTTTTGATTTCTGGATATTGACTTGACTTTATACCCAGCTATTTTGCTAAATTTGCTCATTAGGTTGAGTAAGTTTTTGGTGGAGCCCATCAGGTTTTTTATGTACACTATCATATCATCTGCAAATAATGACAGCTTGACTTCCTCCTTTCCAATTTGGATACCTTTGATTCCTTTTTCTTCTCTGATGGCTATAGCTAGAACTTCCAAGACAATGTTGAATAGAAATGGAGAAAGTGGACAGCCTTTTCTCATTCCTGACCTTAGGGGGAAAGCTTTCAGTTTTTGTCCATTAAGTATGATGTTGGCTTCAGGTTTCTCATAGATGGCCTTTATGATGTTGAGGTGTGCTCCCTTTATTCCCATTTTGCTGAGGGTTTTTATCATAAATGGTTGCTGCATTTTATCAAATGCTTTTTCAGCATCTATTGATATGATCATATGGTTTTTATCTTTCAATTTGTTGATGTGGTGTATTACATTGATTGATTTACGAATGTTGTACCATCCTTGCATCCCTGGGATGAAGCCCACTTGATATGGTGTATGATCTTTGTAATATACTGCTGAATCCTATTGGCCAATATTTTGTTGAGAATTTTAGCATCTATGTTCATCAGAGATATTGGTCTGTAGCTTTCTTTCTTAGTTGTATCTTGCCCTGGTTTTGGGATTAGAATAATATTGGCCTCATAGAAAGAGTTTGGGAGTCTTCCCTCTTCCTGAATTTTTGGTATAGTTTGAGGAGGATAGAAGTTAGTTCTTCTTTAAATGTTTGGTAAAATTCACCTGTGTAGCCATCTGGTCCAGGGCTTTTGTGCTTTGGGAGATTTTGGATGACTTCTTTAATTTTACTAGTTCTTATTGGCCTATTGAGGCTTTCTGCTTCTTCTGGGTTCAGTTTTGGTAGATTATACCTTTCCAGAAATGTGTCCATTTCATCCAGGTTGTCATATTTTTTGTCATAGAGTTGTTTGTAGTAATTTCTTACAATCTTTTGTATTTCTGAGGTATCAGTTGTGATTTCTGCTCTGTCAGTTCTGATTCTGTTTATTTGGGTCCTCTCTCTCTTTTTCTTGATGAGTCTGGATAAGGGCTTGTCAATTTTGTTTATTTTTTCAAAGAACCAGCTCCTGGACCTGTTGATTCTTCCAATTGTCATTTGAATCTCTGAGTTATTTAGTTCTGCTCTGATCTTGATGATTTCCTTCCTTCTACTTGCTCTGGGCTTTGTTTGTTGTTGCTCCTCTAGTTCTTGCAGCTTTGTGGTTAGGTTGTTTTTATATACTTCTTGTAACCTTTTTTGGAAGGCCTGTATTGCTATCAATTTCCCCCTGAGAACTGCCTTTGCTGTATCCCATAGGTTTTGGGCTGTTGTGTGTTCATTGTCATTTGTTTCCAGGAACTTTTTGATTTCATCTTTGGTCTCATTGTTAACCCCTTCATTGCTTAAAAGCATGTTATTCAGTCTCCAGGAGTTAGAGAATTTTTGTTTTTTTTTCCTTGAGATTGGTTTCTAGTTTCAAGCCATTGTGATCTGAGAAGATACTTTGTATGATTTCCATTTTCCTGTATTTGTGGAGGCTTGTCTTGTGACATAGCATGTGGTCTATCTTGGAGAATGATCCATGTGCATTTGAAAATAATGTATATTTTGCTTCTTTGGGGTAAAAGACTCTGTATACATCATTTAGGTTCATTTGCCACAACATCTCTGGGGATTTTTTGTTTGGAAGACCTGTCCATTGTTGATAGTGGGGTATTAAAATCCCCCAGTATTAGTGTGTTGCTGTCTATGTCTTTCTTAAAGTCTTCCAAGATTTTCCTTATATATTTCGGAGCTCCTATGTTGGGTGCGTATATGTTTATCAAAGTTATTTCTTCTTGATGGATTGTTCCCTTAAGTATTATGAAATGTCGATCTTTGTCCCTTTTTTTTTTTTTTTTTTTTTT
>PVIW01015699.1:0-18853 GCA_004026585.1 Noctilio leporinus | reverse complement strand
GGACATGCTCCCCTTCCTTGCCTCTGCCTTCCCCCTCCCCCCATCCTCCTTCCCCATGACCACTGAAGGCCTATTCATTGTATTCATATATTTGGTTCTGTTTTGCTTCTTGTAAGTTTTGTTCATTATTGTCCTGTAATGGGTGAGATCATATGATATTTGTCCTTCACTGACTGGCTTATTTCACTAAGCATAATACTCTCCAGTTCCATCCATGTTGTTGAAAAGGGTAGGAGTTCCTTCTTTCTTTCTGCTGTATAGCATTCCGTTGTGTAAATGTACCAAAGTTTTTTAATGCAATTATCCACTGATGGGCACTTAGGCTGTTTCCAGCACTTGGCTATTATAAATAGTGCTGTTATCAATATGGCTATTGAACATAGGTGTACATAGGTTCTTATGAATTACTGTTTCAGGATTCTTTGGGTATAGTCCAAGTAGTGGAATTGCTGGATCAAAAGGCAGTTCCATTTTTAGTTTTTTAAGGAAACCCCATACTGCTTTCCACAGTGGCTGCACCAGCCTGCATTCCCACCAACAGTGCACGAGGGTTCCCTTTGCCCCACATCCTCACCAACACTTGTTGTTTGTTGATTTGTTGATGATTGCCATTCTGACAGGGGTAAGGTGGTATCTTATTGTGGTTTTAATTTGCATCTATCTGATGGCTAGTGATGTTGAGCATTCTTTCATATGCCTCTGGGCCCTTTGTATATCTTCCTCAGTGAGTTGTCCATTCAGGTCCTTTGCCCATTTTTTAATTGGGCTATCTGTCTCTCCGGTGTTAAGTCACATAAGTTCTTTATGTATTTTGGAGATCAGACCCTTGTCTGAGGTATCATTGGCAATTATGTTTTCCCACAGAGTTGGTTCCCATTGAATTTTGCTGATGTTTTCTTTAGCTGAACAGAAACTTTTCAATTTGATATAGTCCCATTTATTGATTTGTTCTTTTATTTCCTTTGCCCTTGGTGAAGTATCACCAAAAATATTTCTGTGTAGGATTTCAAAAAGTTTATGGCCTATATTTTTCTCCGGGACCTTTATGGTGGCACTGCTTATGTTTAAATCCTTTATCCATCTTGAGTTTATTCTGGTGTATGGTGTAAGTCAGTGGTCTAGTTTTATCTTTTTGCGTGTTGCTGTCCAGTTCTCCCAACAGCATTTGTTGAAGAGACTGTTTTTACTCCATTTTATGTTCCTTCCCTCTTTGTAGAATATCAGTTGACCATAGAGTCCTGGGTTAATTTCTGGACTCTCTATTCTGTTCCATTGATCTATATGTCAATTCTTATGCCAGTACCAGGCTGTTTTGATGACAGTAGCCTTGTTGTATTGTTTGAAGTTCGGAATTGTGATTCCTCCGACCTTGTTCTTCTTTCTCAAGATTGCTGTGGCTATTCTTGGGTGTTTTTGGCTCATATAAATTTTTGAAGTATTTTTTCTCTTTCTGTGAAGTGTGTCATTGGTATTTTAATTGGGATTACATTGAATCTGTAGATTGCTTTGGGTAGTATGGACATTTTAATGATGTTAATTCTTCCCATCCATGAACATGGTATATGCTTCCATTTATTTGTATCTTCCTTGATTTCTTTCTTCATTGTTCTGTAGTTTTCTGAGTACAGGTCTTTTACCTCCTTTAGTTAATTTTATTCCTAGGTACTTTATTTTTCTTGCTGCTATGGTAAATGGGATTTGTTTTTTCACTTCTATTTCTGCTGTTTCATTATTGGTATACAAAAATGCTTTTGATTTCTGGATATTGACTTTATACCCAGCTATTTTGCTAAATTTGCTTATTAGGTTGAGTAAGTTTTTGGTGGAGCTTTTCGGGTTTTGTATGTACACTTTTATATCATCTGCAAATAATGCAGTTTGACTTCCTCCTTTCCAATTAGGATACCTTTGATTCCTTTTTCTTCTCTGATGGCTATAGCTAGAACTTCCAAGACAATGTTGAATAGAAGTGGAGAAAGTGGGCAGCCTTGTCTCGTTCCTGATCTTAGGGGGGAAGCTTTTAATTTTTACCTATTGAGTATGATGTTGGCTTCAGGTTTCTCATAGATGGCCTTTATGATGTTGAGGTTTGCTCCCTCTATTCCCATTTTGCTGAGGGTTTTTATCACAAATGGTTGCTGTACTTTATCAAATGCTTTTTCAGCATGTATTGATATGATCATATGGTTTTTATCTTTCAATTTGTTGATGTGGTGTATTACATTTATTGATTTATGAATGTTGTACCATCCTTGCATCCCCGGGATGAAACCCACTTGATCATGGTGTATAATCTTTGTAATGTACTGCTGAACCCGATTGGCCAATATTTTGTTGAGAATTTTAGCATCTACGTTCATCGGAGATATTGGCCTGTAGCTTTTTTTCTTAGTTGTGTCTTGACCTGTTTTGGGGATTAGAATAATATTGGCCTCATAGAACGAGTTTGGGAGTCTTCCCTCTTCCTGAATTTTTTGGTATAGTTTGAGGAGGATAGGAGTTAGTTCTTCTTTAAATGTTTGGTAAAATTCACCTGTGTATCCATCTGGTCTGGGGCTCTTGTGCTTTGAAAGATTGTGGATTACTATTTTAATTTTACTAGTTGTTATTGGCCTTTTCAGGCTTTCTGCTTCTTCTGGGTTCAGTTTTGGTAGATTATACATTTCCAGAAATGTGTCCATTTCATCCAGGCTGTCATATTTTTTGTCATATAATTGATTGTAGTAATTTCTTACAATCTTTTGTATTTCTGATGCATCAGTTGTGATTTTCCCTCTTTCAGTTCTGATTCTGTTTATTTGGGTCCTCTCTCTCTTTTTCTTGATGAGTCTGGATGAGGGCTTGTCAATTTTGCTTATTTTTTAAAGAACCAACTCCTGGACCTATTGATTCTTTGAATTATATTTTGAATCTCTGAGTTATTTAGCTCTGTTCTGATCTTGATGATTTCCTTCCTTCTACTTGCTCTGGACTTTGTTTGTTGTTGCTCCCCTAGTTCTTGCAGCTTTATGGTTAGGTTGTTTTTATAAACTTCTTGTGACCTTTTTAGGTAGGCCTGTATTGCTATACATTTCCCCCTGAGGCTGTTGTGTGTTCATTGTCATTTGTTTCCAGGAACTTTTTGACTTCATCTTTGATCTCATTGTTAACCCATTCATTACTTAAAAACATGTCATTCAGTCTCCATGAGTTAGAGAATTTTCAGTTTTTTTCCCTTGAGACTGGTTTCTAGTTTCAAGCCATTGTGATCTGAGAAGATGTTTTGCATGATTTAAATTTTCCTGTATTGTGGAGGCTTGTCTTGTGACATACTATGTGGTCTATCTTAGAGAATTATCCATGTGCATTTGAAAAGAATGTGTATTTTGCTTCTCTGGGGTAAAAGACTTTGCATACATCAGTTAGGTCGATTTCCTCTAGAGTGTTGTTCAATGCCACAACCTGTTTGGGGAATTTTTGTTCTGAAGATCTGTCCATTGTTGATAGTGGGGTATTAAAATCCCCTACTATCAGTGTGTTGCTGTCTATATCTTTCTTAAAGTCCTCCAAGATTTTCCTTATATATTTCGGATCTCCTATGTTGGGTGTGTATATGTTTATCAGAGTTATTTCTTCTTGATGGATTGTTCCCTTAAGTATCATATAACGTCCTTCCTTGTCCCTTTTTATGGCCTTCATTGTAAAATTTATTTTATCTGAAATCAGTATTGCTACTCCAGCTTTCTTTTCATGTCCATTTGCTTGATATATATTTTTCCCTCCCTTCACTCTCAATCTGTGTCGATCTTTTGTTCCGAGTGGGTCTCTTGAAGACAGCATATATGTGGGTCATGTTGTCTTATCCATTCAGCTACCCTATGTCTTTTGATTGGTGCATTTAATCCATTTACATTTAAGGTTATTATTGATTGATACTTATTCATTGCCATTTTCTCCCTTTGTGTCTGTATTCCTCTTTGACTTTCTCTGTTTCTTCATTTTATTTATTTACTTATTTTTAAAGCAGACCCTTTAGCATTTCATGCGATGCTCGTTTGGCAGAGATGTATTCTTTTCATCTTTTTTTGTCTGGGAAACTCCTTATTTCTCCTTCTATCATGAATGAGAGCCTTGCTGGGTAGAGTATTCTTGGTTGCAGGCCTTTGTTTACCATGACTTGAAATACTTTTTGCCATTCCCTTCTGGCTTGAATTGTTTCTGTTGAATAATCATTTGATAGCCTTATTGGAGCCCCCTTATATGTTATTTGTCGCTTCTCTCTTGATGCTTTTAGAATTCTCTCTTTGTCTTTGAATTTAGTCATTTTAATAATAATGTGCCTTGGTGTTGGTCTGTTTGGGTTGATCCTCATTGGGACCCTCTGTGCTTCCTGAACTGGATTCATGTTTTCACTCATCATGTTAGGGCAATTTTCTATCATGACTTTTTTGAACAGGTTTTCCATTCCTTGTTTCTCTTCTCCTTCTGGTATCCCTATGATACGGATGTTGTTACGTTTCATGTTGTCCTGCAGCTCTCTTAAACCCTCTTCAATCTTGTTCAGCCTTTTTTTATTCTCTTGTCCTGTCTTGGAGTCTACATTATCCTCCAACTCGCTGATCCAGTCCTCTGCCTCCTCTAGCCTACTGTTGACTCCTTATACTGTATTCTTCAATTCAGAAATTGTGTTCTTCATTTCCTCCTGGCACTTATTGATAGTTTCTATATCCTTTTTCATGCTATTGTAGCTCTCAGTAAGTTCCTTGTAACTTCCCTGGAGTTCTTTGTAGTTCTCCTGGAGTTGTTTATAGTTTTCTTTGATGTGGCTGAGCTCATTGAGCTTCTCTATCATCATTCTTTTGAATTCCTTATCTGATATTTCGGGTGCCTCTGTTTCATTTGGTGGTCTTTCGGGGGCTTTTGGTGATGGACTGATTCTTTTTTCCCCCATTTTGGGTTTTTGTTCTTGCTTGCTTTTTATTTTTTTGTTTTTTCCTTGGATTAATCTGCTTTGCTTCCTTGCCTTAGTTGAGCACCCTTCTGTGTTAGGAGATTTGTGGAGTTCAATGTTGCAGTCTCCCAGATTTTCTCCACTTGTTGTTCTTGGTGTGTCCTTTATTTGGGCTGTCTGGTTGTATTCTGGACCTGTGGGCTTTTAGCAGGAAAAAAAGAAAAGAAGAAAAAAAATATTATAATAATAAGAAAGGGTTTAGATGGCTGTTCACCCTTAATAATCCCTGATTGGTCCAGGTGGAGCTGGGAACTGTGGGCTTATATCAGAGAGAAAAAAAAAAATTTTTTTTAATTATAAAAGGAAAAAATAACAAGAAAAAGAAAAACCAATATTAATAAAGAAAGGGTTTATGTGTCTTTTCACCCTTTATGGTCTCTGATTGGTCCAGGTGGAGCCAGGACCTGTGGGCTTTAACAGGAATAAAAGAAAAAAAAAAAAAAAAAAAAGAAGAAGAAGGGAAAAAAAGAAAAAGGAAGAAAGAAAAGAATAAAGAAAGGGTTTAGATGCCTGGGGAGGGGAGGAATACTTAGATTGAGGACTGGGAATGTGTTGTAGCCAGAGAGTGAGTAGACTTTAAATCAAGAGTAGGGGGAGGGTCTTGGGTATTTAACTGGATTGAGATAGAGGGGGATTCAAAATATGTGAGAAGTAACTTTTGAAAAGGGTATGTTGGGAATTAATAGTTCATGTATCTCTGGGTGCAACTCAGGTGCTTGAGATTAGCAGCAATCCATTTCCTGAGGCTGCCTCTTTTTCTTGGTCTGGTCTCTGCAGTCTACAGTCTAGCTGGTCTTGGAGTGGCAGGGCCTCTGATTGTCACAGTCAGGGCTGATTTTGAGTGTCAGCCCCCAGGTAGGCTGGGCCTTTAGTAGCCTAGTTCAGTTTCAGGGCTGCTGGTGTTCTGGGGCCCGCAGGGTGCCCCCTCCAACTCCTAGCAGAGGTTCCTGCCTGTGATGGGCACTTGGCACCCCTGTAGGACAGCCTGAAACCTCGCTGGTTCCTGTGATGACTGGCACTGCCCCCGCAGCTCCCGGAGGCTGCAGCCCCCATCCACCAACCATTCCAAGGGTCTGCCAATACTGCCCAGCTACCCTGGGTGAGAGCCAATCCTCCAAGCAGACCTGCTCTCCCAGGAGTCCTTTAAGCCGCCTCTGTGATGCACCCCTACCAGCACGTCTGCGGCCTTTGTCCCAGGCAATGGGCGGGTCAGTTGCCCCAGCTACAAGTTCCCAGCTTGCAGTTTGGAGTTTCTGTAGGAGCCTGGGGGCCTGTGCAGGTGTGCAGGGCTGGGCCTCCCCCCTTGTAGGGGCTTCAAGCTGCTGTTTCCCCAGTGGCCCAGCAGCACCTTTTTCGGCTCTTTCGCCACTCCGGCCGGTGCACTTCCCTGCTTGCTGGCTCCAGCTTCCCACAGGACTCTTCTCCTCCACCTCTAGCCCCGCAAAGAGCTTCCTCTCCCTGTTGCCAGAGCGAGTCTCTCACACAGCCCCTCCCCTGCAAGAGATCAATTCCACGTTCCCTACAGCATTTGCCCTCGATGCCTGCACTTCACTGTTGAGACTTCTAGCAGCCAGGGAGCCCGGAGCTGGCCTCAGGCAAATGCGCCCCTCTGGGCAGAGCCGCCACTGCCCAGAGCTGACCTCGGCCCACCGGCCGGTCAGTCAGGAATGCCTCACCTACTGTCCTGCTGGTCTCCTCTGCCTATGGGATGTGCTACCCTGTGTCCAGATGCTGACCGCTGCAATTCTTAGGGTCCTGAAGACGTCTCATGCTCCCTATCTTGTCCTCTAGCTGCTCTGGTACTCGAGAATACCACTGCTCTCTACTCTGTCGCCATATTTTCCTCCTCGAGTTTTTTGATTACTGCTTCAATTTCACTAGTTGTTATCAGTTTTTCACACTTTCTCCTTCTGCTTGATTCAGGGTTGGAAGATTATAAATTTTCAGAAGTTGGTCTTTTTCACCTGGTTATCAAGTGTCTTGTCATACAGTTTTTTTTGTAGTAATTTCTTACAATCCTTCGTATTTCCATGGTATCAGTTGTGATCTCTCCTCTTTCATTTCTGATTTTGTTTATTTGGGTCCTCTCTCTTTTTACTTTGATGAGTCTGGTTAAACGTGTGTTGATTTTGTTTATCTTTTCCAAGAACCAGCTCCTGGGTTTATTGATCCTTTGAGTTATTCTTTTAGACTCTATGTCATTTAATTCTGCTCTGATCTTGATAATCCCTTCCTACTACTTCCTCTGGCTTTTGTTGTTGTTGTTATTCCTTTAGGTCTTGTAGATGTAGGGTTAGATTGTTTATCTGAAATTCTTCTAGCCTTTCTATTTTTTACTTTTTTAAAGGATTTTATTTATTATCTTTAGAGACAGGGGAAGAGAGAGAGGCAGAGAGGCAGAGAGACATCAATATATGGTTGCCTTTCACCTGCCTCCAGCTATGGACCTGGCTGGAGACCTGGCTTGCAACCTGGGTATAAGCGCTGACTGGGGACTTCAACCAGCCACCTTTGGATTTGCAGGCCAGCACGTTATCCACTGTGCCACCAGCCAGGGCTTTCTTCTATCCTTTTTAAATAGGCTTGTATCGCTATGAACTCTCTCAGAACTGCTTTTGCTGTGTCCCACAAGTTTCAGGCTGCTTTGTATTCATTTCAATTGTTTTCAGAAATTTTAAAATTTTCTCCTTGAAATGTTCGTTAACCCATTCATTTTTTAACAGCATGTTATTCAGTCTCCATTAATTTGAATGTTTTTGAGCTATTTCCTTGAGGCTGGTTTCTAGCTCCAAGCTGTTGTGATCTGAGAAGATGCTTGATAAGTTTCAATTTTCTTGAATTTGTTAAGGCTTGTTTTGTTTGCTACTGTGTTGTATATCTTTCATAAGATTCCATGTGCATTTGAAAAAATGTGTATTTTGCTTCTTTGTAGTGAAAGGTCTGGATATATCAATTAAGTCTATTTGTTCTAGAGTTTTGTTCAATGCCACAATATCCTTGTTGATTATTTGCTTGGAAGATCTGTCAATTGTTTACAATGGAGTATTCACCTCCCCTATTATGAGTGTATTGCTTTCGATACCTTCCCTAAAGACCTCCCAGATATTCCTCATATATTTTGATAGGATATATTTCCTATCCTGGGTGCATATATGTTTACGGTGGTTACATCTTCTTGATGGATTATTCCTTCAAGTACTATGTAGTGTCCTTTTTGTTCTCTTTTTATGGCCTTTGTTTTGAAATCTGTGTAAACAGATATAAATATTCTCCTCCAGAATTTTTTCATGTCTGTTTGCTTGTAATATTTTCTTTATCCCTGTCCTTTCAGTCTGTGTAGATATTTTGTTCTGAGGTTGGTCTTTTGTAGACAGCATATATGTGGGCCATATTTTCTTATCCATCCTGCTATCCTATGTCTTTTGATTGGTGCATTTAATCCATTTACACTTAAAATTATTATTGATAGGTACTTACTCATTGTCATTTTTTTCCTTTTGTACCTTTGTTCCTCTCTGTCTTTTTCTGTTTCTTCTTCCTCTTGAAGCAGCCCCTTTAGCATCTCTTGCAATGCTGGTTTGGTGATGTGTTTTTGTTTTTTATTTTTAATTTTATTATTTTTCAGAGAGAGGAAGGGAGAGAGGAAGAGAGGGAGAGAAACATTAATATATGGTTACCTTTCACCTGCCTCCAGCTACAGACCTGGTTGAAGATCTAGCTTGCAACCTAGTTATGTTGCCCTGGCTAGGAATTGAACCAGTGACCTTTGTGTTGGCAGACTGGCACCTTATCCACTGTGCCACCAGCCAGGTCTGGTGATGTATTCTTTAAACCTTTTGTCTGCAAAACTCCTTATTTCACCTTCTATTTTGAACAAAAGCCTTGCTGGGTAGAGTAGCTTGGTTGTAGACCTTTGTTTTTCATTGACTGGAATATTTTTTGCCATCCCATTCTGGCCTGTATTGTTTCTGTTGAGAAATTAACTGATAGACTTATTTTGGCTACCTTGTATGTTATTAGCTGAATCTCTCTTGCTGCCTTTAGGATTTTTGCTTTGTCTTTATATATTGCCATTTTAATTATGATTTGTCTTGGAGTGGGCTTCTTTAGGTTCATCTTTATTGGATCCCTGTGTGCTTCCTGGACTTGTATGACATTTTCTCTCAACAAGTTCATATCTGTTTGGTGGATTTTCATTTTCCTATGCACTAATAAAATGTATTCAAATGTCAATAACTGTCTTCTTGCAGCATCTTGCAAGAGATCAATGGCATTTCTAATATAACAGTTGTACTCAGGCAAAATGCCTTGAAGCTGATCAAGAGTTGTAGAAGTATGATGAGCTATTGTTGCTTCAACTTATTGATGAATCTGTTGGATACATTACAGGTTGAAGTAAAATTAATTCCAATTGAAATGAAATCTTTACTCTTTCTAGAAGAATCACAGAAACAGCATGGTGAGAAAAACAAAAGAACTGGTTTGGAATGGGCATATTTGATTAACTCTGGTATCAATTATGTTCTCTGAGAGTAAATGCTTAGAAAATATTTCTGGCAAAGTAACATTTTTGGAAGGAAAGGAGAGGAAGCCAAACTGGACAAGGAGCATCTTCAGACCTTACATAGATCTTGCAGCCCAACTGGACTTTGCAGAGCATAGCCAGCCTTTTAGAGGAGTGTTCCCCTGGGCAGAAAAGGTTAAGCCCCTATGCCATTATTCTGCTCAGTCATTGCCTTGGGCTAACCTGGAGAACATGGCCTTGGCTCAAAAGCTAGGGTCCACTGAAGGAGGTAACAGCTAGAGACAATCAGCTAGCTACACATTTTACATCTGAGCAAGGAGTCCTTTCTTGAAGGGGGGATCACAATTATGCATCTACTATGATTCCCAATATTCATTCCATCTCTTCCTCATTGTGGAACAGATATATGGTTTAAGTCAATACAGAAGAGGCTCTAATTATGTTCTCTGAACATGGGACCTCTCATTGATGCACACTGATCTAAATATGAGCACACTGGATCAAAGCCTCATTAAATATGGCCACAAAAGGCACAAATGCTCTCTTTCAGTTATAAGTAGAATCTTTTAGAACTGAATCTATTAATTCATTATCTATCAATAAGAAGTTAATTAAAAGATAACTGTCACCTTGGAGAAGCAAGGTCAGAAAATGGAATACATGACAGTTAAGTTTATATTTATAAAGAAAAGAGCTTCTAAGGCAAAAAACTGATAAACACAATCATAATACAAAACTTAATCACTTATCTTTTAGGCACTTGTTAAATCAAGCAGATAAAATTATTTAAGAACATAAAACATTGAGCATTAAAGTTAATATTCATTAATTAAAATTTTTACCTATATTGATGTCTCTTATTAGACACTTGCCTTATAGAAATAGCTTCAAAAGCAAAGATCAAGAGGAAAAAAACTAGAAATCTCTGAATTATTCATCTTTTTTTTCTCTATATGGTTTCTATTAGCAACATCTGTGCTGTCCTCACAGGATTCCTGCCATCATAGAATACACATGTCTTGTGCTCCACACAATAAACACTGCCGTCATCTCCATGCCAAATACATGTGCATTCATACCAATGCTCTCTGTCCTTGGGTGGCTATGATTATGCTTGCATTAACTATTGGATGACTTAGCCAGTGGCACAGTCAACTAGATTCATAGACACAGGTCACTTGCATCTATTTACAGAGTGTTCCAAAAGTCTTTGGGATATAGCTATGCACACTTTTCCTAAAACTTCAAATTCTGAGGGTCTGAGCTAGGTGAATTTAGCTTGTAAGTGAACTTGGCAAACAGCCCAGTTCCCACTTGTCCTCTGGCTTCATTTTCTACTCCTCAGGGCTTGTGACATGACTCTTTAGGAGTTGGGGGTTGACATACATTTTTTAATCACATACTACTACATTTATGGGAGAAAGTTTATGTTCTAGGAATATTTCAAAGGTCACATGCATGACTTTTGGTGAGTCTCATTTCTTTTTAAAGTTTAATATAAAATTAATCTATGTAGAACCCTATCTCCCACATAAAGAATATGACATTTTAAACATGAATCATTTATAAAAATAAACCAACTTTTGCTCAAAAGTCATAAAAACAAAAATAAAGAAAACCACAAAGAATTAGAATTGCAACTTGCATTTCACATACTACATTCTCAACAATTAAAAAAGATATCATAAAATAGATATCAATAACAAATATTTAACTCAAAAATTTCCCCCATATATTAATATGAATATCAGTTAGCATCCCAACAGGGAACACATGGTTCATTCAAATTAGGACAATAGAAGGAAGACTTAAGAAAAACCATAAGGAATAGTGCAGTACTCCAAAGTTAATAAGAGATGGATGGTTACCTTTTTTTTAGGTCTGAAGGGCCAAGATGCTGCCAAAAGTAATTCGTGCTTAGAAGAAAAACATTTTGTGAGGGAGAAACCTTGAGAACTGACCTTAGGTTGAGGAATAAGCCATTCTGAGTCCCTAAAGCCAAAACATTGACTTTTCCTAGTATACTTTATAGCTGCTTCAACTGAGCCACAATAAACCACAAATAACATCAATTCCTTAAGGCTGGAAAGCAGTAGGTATCCTTATTGTCTTCTCAGGAGACCCAAACAGACAATGTAGAGGTGACCTGAAATATTTTATGTATTTCTTTTCAGAAGAAAAAAAAAGCCCCTTTGGTGACAGCCATCTGGTGTGGCAGATAAGCACAGTCCAAGAGAACAGTGCCTACATCAAGATGGCAGCCAGTCTATTTGGCAGCTGCTTTGGAGGCAGTTAGCCTCAAGGTTTAGGGGAAATTCTTGGCTTTGGATTCTTTTCCACTGAGATTAAACAGTTCTAACTGTGATCTGAAAACTTTCTATTTTTACCCTTCACAAACCTCTTAACAGAATTATCCTAAGGTATCAGTAAACTCAAGCTATACTATCAAAATATCACCTCCACTTTCAAATCTTTGGATACATCCAGATTTGATTGAATCCTGACTTTTAAGGCAGTTGTTCTTTATACAGGCCACTGAGATGCTTATATTCACTTTTCACCAGCAATACAGAATTTGCTTTAAGATCACAATAAACTTTTTAACAAATCATTTCCTAACATTCTTACATCACTGCCTCCACTCCGTGCCATCATCAATTACACCCCAGCAACTACAGAGGCAGCCCCCGTGATTCCCAGACTGTGGCAGCTTAGAACTTGAGCACTAATTCATTTTGCATTAGTGCTTAGCAACACAAAATCTTGACTTTTAACACCAAGAATTAATTTATTCTTGTAGTACTACACATGCTTTGAGTTTAATTACCTTGTAATTTCTAGGTCATGTTATTACCATGAAGTTACATGATTTTGAAAATTTATTTAGAACCCATAAAAAGGACTTTGGAAAATACTGTTGCTAAATTGGTTCCTTGTAAAAAGCACTTTTTAAAAAAAATAAAAGACTTTCCTACTGGAAAATGTGGGCTGCTCAAATTCTACTCTCTTAAAAGTCAAGAATCAGAAGCTTGAGTTAAAGATGTGAGGGCATTTAAAGAGGAATTGGGAGGTCTTTAAATGGTAAGGTAGGCAGGCAGTATTCAAAATGGAGACCATTAAGGTAAAAGGGTCAGAGATAAGAATGGTCATATCTGGGCCAGGAGTTCAGTCAAAGTCTGAAATATTGGTAATATTTATGATCCAAGGATCAGAGATTTATAAATAATGAATAATTTTTGTTCAATGGAAATTCACAAAAATTTGAGATAATCTGAATATCGCATTTGGTAGACACTATTCTATCGTCTTCAATATATTTATATAATGTAAGGGAATAAAGTAAGAAATGAGGCACTGTTGTTTTCTAGGAGGAGTCAAGACTATTCCCTTCCTGTCATATTCATAAACTGATCCCTTCCTCCCTAGGACTGGTAGCAAGAAATTTGACCTCCAAGGTAGAAGCATTGGTAAAATTTAAGAATGTTGATAGGGCAACTTTTAGAGGAGATAAAAGGTATGCCATATGTGAGCATGGCCTCTCTTCTCTTTCTTGCTAATCTCCAAAGAGATGGTAAGAGCCTAGGGCTGTTCTTACATGGCCTAACACCTCTCTGTTTCTCTTTAAATGCTTTCTTTTTTTCCTGTTGGGTAGCTTTGGAAGGAAACCTAAGTCAGCTTGCTCCAACTCCATTGCCCATTGTTGCAGGGAATTGGTAATTTCATCTCATTGGGACTGAACCAGTCCTACATTTGAGCTTTTGGGACAAGATGGGACAAGTAGAGCTATTCTCACAACCTGTTCTATCTGAGGCTGTTTAGGCCTCATTGGCTTTAAAGAAAGAAAACTTCAATTTAGTAAAAATATCTCACTAGAACTTTACCTTGGTGTTTAGGTTCAACCACAGTGATACCTATTGACCCCAATTACTGATTACTGTTCCTAAATATGTATCTGTTGTCATGAGGACCTCATGGGGAAAATGGGTATCTAGCCCAAAGCAGAATCTGTATGTTCCTATGACACTTTGCCATGGGAATAACATGTAGTATATTAAATATACTCTGAAGCCCAACAGCTACTAATTGAGGGTCCAGTATAAGGGTGAGTGGTCAATTTCTGTGAATACATGGCTTATTCTTCTCGATCTGTATTTTCTCTCTCTTAGAACTTTTCCCCTTTCCTTTGCCTCTTAATACTGGCCTTTTCATTCTTACTACTTACTCTGCCAGCAATTATGCACTACTCATCCCTCAACTACCTATTGGCTACTCTACCTTATTTCCTTTTGGTCACCTCTTGACTTCCAGCCTCTGCAGCACCGCTAACCCATTTCTTACCATCTGAACAATATCAGTGAATACTCAAATAGAACATTTTATGGCCCATCTGAGAGCAAAGAAAAAAAATGTGCTAATCTATGGATAAAGTGAGTTCATCATCAACCAATAATTGATTATATTCTCTAACTGATACTGATCATTCTCAAACTAAAATGCCTAAAAGGGATCCCTAGGTCATAAATTTTGGCATTTTCAAATATTAAGTTACTTTTAAAGAAGAAAACTTTTACTTTGAAATGACATTGTATTCTAAAAAATATCTCCCAAAATGTCTTAGAAGTGACATTACCAAACTTAAATATTGCCAGATAATAATTTTAAATAAACATTTTACGGATATTATTTTATTTATTTTTTGCATTCCAGAAACTGCAAGCAATCAGTACATAGACTAAATGCTAGGACCAAAAAGGCATGGTATATTTAGCAGCTTGATAAAGTTAAACTAACTGGTTTAACTTTTGGTAGTTTGGTAACCAAAGCTTAAAAGTCTATAATATGGCATGGCACTGGGGGCAAAAAAACATGTCATGTGAATTTAATCTGTCAGCAGCAGTTATTTAATTGTTGTTAATCTTCCGGCTAGACTTTTATTGGAGGGGGTGGTCTAATTTTACACATGGCTGCCTATAGATTTTGCGATTTCTGCACTTCTGAAAATAAATATTATAAAAATTAGATTTGTTTTGCTAAAGGAAAGTGTAAATTTATTTAATATATTTTGAAGTAATTATTGTTACTAAGAACCTCTGATATGGTTGCCAAAGGCAAATTTAAATTCAGAATGATAGAAATTATCATGGGACAATCCCTCAAGGAATAAGGAGGTAGCATGTCTACAGCAAAAAACTACCTTGATGGTAAATGAGCTATGATTTCTTCATCAAGTTCAGCCCTTTTTGAGGGAGATATACATGCAATCATTATATGACTATATTAGGTTGGAATGTATATTTAGGTTATTGTGTGACTACAGAGAAGAAGCAACTAATTTTGCCTAGTTGGACTGAATGGCAGGCATGAGATGATGTTTGTGGCCAATCAAAGACTTCACAGAGGAGGGGAAGTTTAGGCTGAATGTTGGGGTATGGATTGAGGATTGTTAGGTGAAGATCAGGGAAAAGAAACTTGTGCCACATAGACCAAGCAAGAGGACTGGAGATGGTCTGTACAAAATGTTTGAGTACTGTACTAGAAAAACCTAGAAATATTCCCTGTTCATGGCCCCTTCTAGAGAGCCTGTCACATTCTTAGCTCCTGAAAAGAAAGACTATATACTTGCAGTCTGCCCATGCCGACTGGATCAAAGATGATACCTTACCCAATACATTGGTTGGTAAGTTACTAATCAGTTGGGCCTCGGAGAATTTGAACTAATAGGTCAGAAGTACTTAGGCTAAAAAGCTAAGACAATGGTAGCTATGTTGAGCCATCTATGGTAACTTCATGAGGCCCTGTGCAGCAAGAAGCAGAGGAAGCTGGTCCAGAGATAAGCAAGAACTGGAGAGACTCACAGTAAAAAGGAATGATGAAAGAACCATATGTATTTTCTTTCCTGTCTTTAGTTAGTATAGCAAGGGATGGTAAACTATGGCCCTTGGGACAATCTAGCCTAGGCTCTGTTTTTACAATATAAGGATTATAAAAGAGAATGACAAAGGGGGTCAAGTACCTATTGGGCCCACAGAGCTCTTATAGAAGTTCCCTAGCTCTTACACTGTAGCAACAATGCCACAAAACTGAGACACTTAAAAAAAATTTTTTTAATTACTTATTTTTAGAGACAGGGGAAGGGAAGGAGGAAGAAAGGGAGAGAAACATCAAAGTATGGTTGCCTTTTGCATTCCTCCAGCTGGGGAACTGGCTTGGAACCTGGTCTGCAACCCTGTTATGTGTCCTGTCTGGGAACTGAACTGGTGACCCTTAGGTTTGCAGACCAGTCCTCAATCCACTGAGCCAGAAACTGTGAAACTTTTAATAAGAAATGTTAATTTTTCACTCATGCTGCCTATCACTGTGGGATGTTGCACCAAGTCTCATTTCTCTGGGAGGGGCTGATGGAGTGGCCTCTGTGCTGAGCACCTTCATACACTGCAGCAAAGGAAAAGCCCTGCAAGGTTTTTCATTAGTAATTAAGTGTTCTGGTCTGAAAGGGATGCATATCACAACCACACAAAACATGTGGGCCAGAACTGATCACCCACCACAGAGGAAAAGCAATCCCACCATGGACCCCAAAGGTATTTGAAATATTTGACTAATGGCACTAAAGACTAAAACATACACCTAAAAGTTGTTGTATCCACACCAGCACTACTTTGAATGAGTTTTCTTCCTTAGAATGACAATCCTTAATTAAAGGGAAACTGCAGGAGACTTGCTATAAAATTATGTTGGAGTCATATTAGAAAAGGTTTCATATGTCATATTTATAGTGGTTTGTTGTTGTTGCTCAATGGTAAGTTGTAATAGAGTTTAGTTAATAGGAAAAGGGACCACTATAGGTTTTAACCAAGGAGTTAAATGATTAGATCAGGATATTAGAAATGCCACTACAGTTTCCATATGGAAATAAAAGTTGGAAGATTTATTAGGTGAATACTGAGCCTAAATGGAAGCTGTTGCAGTATACAAGGTACAAGTACATTTAGGTTTGAAATGAAACCATGTTCTTGGGTACGAGTAAAACAGACTGAAAAACAAAATAGATATAAGAAGTAGGATTTACAGGACCTATTGCCAAGGAAAGTGGGAGGCAATAAGGAGGAAGGAAGCCTGACATTTACAGCTTGGACAACTGAGTGTGAATATTAAGCACATAGATAAGAAGTTGAGGAGAAAATAGTTTACAGGCTCTGTATGTCATTCATGGTCTCCGAAGAGTCAGAGACTCATATCTGACCTAATAGCTAACTATAGTCCTCTCTCCTTGAATTTTACTCTCTGGACCAGTAAAGAGTAAACTTCAGATCTTCAATTCGGTGAAATTGTGGTCCTCCAGGAGTGTATTTAATGTGTCTAAATTTCCTAAGTGCCAGGTGGATAGCCTTTGTAGATATTAATACTACAAGCCACCACTTTGAAATAAACTGAAGCACATAGCAGAGTTTATCCCAATTAATTTTTAAATTAATTTTATTGCTGTTGTATTATATCCATCCCCTTTTTGCTCCCCTCTGTCCACCTCCCCACCCACCCATTCCTCTCAAAGTCAATCCTACCTGTTGTCCATGTCCATGGTTCCTTTATACTAGGTTCTTGTCTAAGCTGCTCCCCTTTCTTGCCTCTGCCTCCCCCCTCCCCCAAACCCCTTTCCCCCTGACCACTGAAGGCCTCTTCATTATATTCATATATTTGGTTCTGTTTTGCTTGTTGTTAGTTTTGTTCATTATTGTCCTGTAAAGGGTGAGATCATATGGTATTTGTCCTTCACTGACTGGCTTATTTCACTAAGAATAGTACTCTCCAGTTCCATCCATATTGTTGCAAAGGGTAGGAATTCCTTCTTTCTTTCTGCTGTATAGTATTCCATTGTGTAAATGTACCAAAGTTTTTTGATCCAATCATCCACTGATGGGCACTTAGGCTGTTTCCAGTGCTTGGCTATTGTAAGTAGTGTTACTATGAACATAGGTGTACATAGGTTCTTATGAATAGGTGTTTCAGGCTTCTTTGGGTATAGTCCAAGTAGTGGAATCGCTGGATCACAAGGCAGTTCCAGTTTTAGTTTTTTAAGAAAACCCCATACTGTTTTCCAAAGTGGCTGCACCAGCCTGCATTCCCACCAACAGTGCCCCAGGGTTCCGTTTGCCCCACATCCTCACCAACACTTGTTGTTTGTTGATTTGTTGATGATTGCTATTCTGACAGGTGTGAGGTGGTATCTTATTGTGGTTTTAACTTGCTCTCTCTGATGACTAGTGATGTTGAGCATTCTTTCATATGCCTCTTTGTATATCTTCCTCAGTGAGTTGTCTGTTCAGGTCCTTTGCCCATTTTTTCATTGGGCTGTCTGTCTCCCTGGTGTTCAGTCGCATTAGTTTTTTATATATTTTGGAGATCAAACCCTTGTCTGAGGTATCATTGGCAATTATGTTTTCCCATACAGTTGGTTCCCATTGAATTTTGCTGATATTCTCTTTAGCTGAACAGAAACTTTTCAATTTGATATAGTCCCATTTATTAATTTGTCCTTTTCCTTGGGTTAACCTGCTTTGCTTCCTTGCCTTAGTTGATCCCCTTTCTGTGATAGGAGATTTGTGGAGTTCAGTGTTGCCATCTCCCAGATTTTCTCCACTTGCTGTTCTTGGTATGTCCTTTATTTGGGCTGTCTGGTTGTATTCTGGGCCTGTGGGCTTTTAGCAGAAACAAAAACAAAAACAAATAACAAAAAAACCAAAACAAACAAACAAAAAAAAACAAACCAAACCACAAAAAAAAAAAAAAGCAAAAGGAAAAAAGAAATAAAAATGATAATAATAATGAGAAGAAAGGGTTTAGATGGCTGTTCACCCTTAATAATCCCGGACTGGTCCAGATGGAGCCTGGACCTGAGGGCTTTTAGCAGAGGGAAAATAAAAAAAGAAAGAAAAAAGGGAGAAAGTCACAAGAGAAAGAGAAATCAATATTAATAAAGAAAAGGTTTAGGTGTCTGTTCACCCTTTATGGTCTCTGTTTAGTCCAGGTGGAGCCAGGACCAGTGGGTTTTATCAGGGAGAAAAGAAAGGAGAAAGAAAGAAAGTAAGAAGAAAAAAAAAAAAAAGGAGGCGGGGAGAAAGTCACAAGACAAAGAGAAATCAATATTAATAAAGAAAGGTTTTAGCTGTGTGTTCCCCCTTTATGATTTCTGATTGGTCCAGGTGGAGCCAGAACCTGTGGGCTTTACCAGGAAGAAAAGGAAAAGAAAAATTAAAAAAAAAAAAAAAAAGAGGAAGGAAGAAAAGAATAAAGAAAGGGTTTAGAAAGGCTGGGGAAGGGAGGAATACTTAGATTGAGGA
>PVIW01015698.1:0-18935 GCA_004026585.1 Noctilio leporinus | reverse complement strand
AGAGTAGGGGAGGGTCTTGGGTATTTAGGTGGATTGAGGTATAGGGGGGATTAAGAATATGTGAGGAGTAACTTTTGCAAAGGATATGTTGGGGCTTAATAGTTCATATTGCTCTCGGTATAATTCAGGTGCTTGAGATTGGCAGCAATCCCTTTCCTGATGCTGCCTCTTTTTCTTGGTCAGGACTTTACAGTCTATATTCTAGCCGGGTCTTGGTGCGTGGCAGGGCCTCTGATTGTCACAGTAGGGCTGATTGTGAGTGTCCGCCCCCAGGTAGGCTGGGCCTTCAGCAGCCTGGCTGGGTGTTAGGGCTGCCGGTGTTCTGGAGCCCGCAGGGAGCCCCCTCCCACTCCTGGCGGAGGTTCCGGCCCAGGACGCGCCCCCAGCACTCCTGCAGGGCAGCCCGCAATTTTGCTGGTCCCTGTGCCGACTGGTCCTGCCCCTGCAGTTCCGGGAGGAGGCCGGGCCTGTCAGTCAACACTGTCCGGGGTCCGCCTACACTGTCCCGCCCTTCCGGGGTGAGCACCACGCCCCCAAGCCAATCAGCTCTCCTCAGAGTCCTTTAAGCGGCCTCTGTGATGAGCCCCTCCCAGGCATGGGCGGCCCGGCCTTTGTCTCCAGCACTGGCGGGTCTCCCACCACTAGTTCCCGGCTTGCCGGCTCTCCGGCTCGCCATTTGGATTTTCCCGCCGAGCCTGGGGGCCTGTGTGGTTGCGCCGGGCTGGGCCTCCCCCCTCGCAGGGGCTTCTAGCTGCTGTTTCCCAGGTGGCCCAGCAGCTCCGTTTTCGGCCCTCTTGCCGCCCCGCTGGTGCACTTCCCGGTCCCCCGCTCCAGCTTCCCGCAGGACTCTTCTCCTCCGCCTCTAGCCCTACGCAGAGCCTCCTCTCCCCGTTGCCGGAGTGAGTCTCTCACATAGTCCCTCCCCTGCAAGAGTTCAATTCCGGGTTCCCTACAGGGTTCGCCCTCGCTGCCCGCACCTCTCTGTTGAGACTTCCAGTCACCAGCGAGCCCGGAGCTGGCCCCAGTCAAATGCGCCCCTCTGGGCAGAGCCGCCCCTGCCCAGAGCCGCCCTCGGCCCGCCTGCCGGTTGGTCGGGAACGCCTCACCTACTGTCCTGCTGGCCTCCTCTGCCTCTGGGCTCCATTCCCCTGTGTCCAGATGCAGTCCGTTCCAATCCCTAGGGTCCTGAAGCCGTCTCACGCTCCTTATCCTGTCCTCTAGCTGCTTTGGTACTCGAGAACACCATCAGCACTGCTCTCTACTCTGTCGCCATCTTGGAGAATCTCCCTCTTTTTCTTGATGAGTCTGGATAAAGGCTTCTCAATTTTGTTAATTTTTTCAACGAACCTGCTCCTGGACCTGTTGATTCTTGGAATTGTAGTTTGAGTCTCTGAGTTATTTAGTTCTGCTGTGATTATGATGATTTCCTTCCTTCTACTTGCTCTGGGTTTTGTTTGTTGTTGCTCCTCTAGTTCTTGCAGCTTTATGTTAGGTTGTTTTTATAAACACTTGTGACCTTTTTAGGTAGGCCTGTATTGCTATAAATTGCCCTCTGAGCACTTCCTTTGCTGTGTTTCATAGGTTTTGGGCGGTTGTGTGTTCATTGTTATTTGTTTCCAGGAACTTTTTTTATTTCATCTTTGATCTCATTGTGAACCCATTCATTTCTTAAAAGCATGTTATTCAGTCTCCAAGAGTTAGAGTATTTTTGGTTTCTAGTTTCAAGTCATTGTGATCTGAGAAGATGCTTTGTATGATTTCAATTTTCCTGTATTTGTGGAGGATTGTCTTGTGACCTACTGTGTGGTCTATCATAGAGAATGATCCATGTGCATTTGAAAAGAATGTGTATTTTGCTTTTTGGGGGGAAATGGTTTTGTATATATAAATTTGGTCCATTTTCTCTAGAGTGTTGTTCAATGCCACCGCATCTTTGGTGATTTTTTGTTTGGAAAATCTGTCCATTGTTGATAGTGGGTTATTAAAATCCCTTATTAATGTGTTGCTGTCTATATCTTTCTTAAAATCCTCGAAGATTTTCCTCATATATTTCAGAGCTCCTATGTTGGGTGCATATATGTTTACCAGAGTTATTTCTTCTTGATAGATTGTTCCCTTAAGTATAATGAAATGTCCTTCTTTATCCATTTTTAAGGCCTTCATTGTAAAATCTATTTTGTCTGAAATAAGTATTGCTCCTCCAGCCTTTTTTTCTTGTCCATTTGCTTGATATATATCTTTTTCATCCCTTCATTCTCAATCTGTGTGGATCTTTTGTTCTGAGGCGGGTCACTTGAAGACAGCATATATGTGGGTCATGTTGTCTTATCCATTCAGCTACCCTATGTCTTTTGATTGGTGCAATTAATCCATTTACATTTAAGGTTATTATTGATTGATACTTATTCATTGTCATTTTCTCACTTTGTACCTGTATTCCTCTTTGGCTTTCTCTGTTTCTTCATTTCATTTCATTTATTTATTTTTAAAGCAGACCCTTTAGCATTTCTTGCAATGCTGGTTTGGTAGAGATGTATTCTTTTAGTTTTCTTTTGTCTGGAAAACACCTTTATTTCTCCTTCCGTCTTGAATGAGAGCCTTGCTGGGTAGAGTATTCTTGGTTGCAGGCCTTTGTTTACCATTCCTTGAAATACTTTTTGCCATTCCCTTCTGGCTTGAACTGTTTCTGTTAAATAATCATTTGATAGCCTTATTGGAGCCCCCTTATATGTTATTTGTTGTTTCTCTCTTGATCCTTTTAGGATTATCTCTTTGTCTTTGAAATTAGTCATTTTAATAATAATGTGCCTTGGTGTTGGTCTGTTTGGGTTGATCTTCATTGGGACCCTCTGTGCTTTCTGAACTTGAGTAATGTTTTCACTCATCATGTTAGGGAAATTTTCTATCATGACTTTTTTGAACAGGTTTTCCATTCCTTGTTTCTCTTTTCTTTCTGGTATCCCCATGATATGGATGTTGTTATGTTTCATGTTGTCCTGCAGCTCTCTTAAACCCACTTCAATCTTGTTCAGCCTTTTATTAGTCTCTTGTACTGTCTTGGAGTATTTGTCTACATTATCCTCCAACTCACTGATCTGGTCCTCTGCTTCCTTTAGTCTACTGTTGATTCCTTCTACTATATTCTTCAATTCAGGAATTGTATTCTTCATTTCCTCCTGGCACTTATTGATAGTTTCTATGTCCTTTTTGATGCTGTTGTAGCTCTCAGTAAGTTCCTTGTAACTTCCCTGGAATTGTTTATAGTTTTCTTTGAGCTGGCTAAGCTCATTGAGCTTCTCTGTCATCATTCTTTTGAATTCCTTATCTGATATATCATGTGCCTCTGTTTCATTTGGTGGTCTTTCTGGGGATTCTTCCTTTCCTTTTTGTGATGGACTGATTCTTTTTTTCCCCATTTAGGGTGTCTGTTGTTGCTTGCTTTTTACTTTTTTTTTTTTTTCTTGGATTAATCTGCTTTGCTTCCTTGCCTTAGTTGAGCACCCTTCTGTGTTAGGAGGTTTGTGGAGTTCAATGTTGCAGTCTCCCAGATTTTCTCCACTTGTTGTTCTTGGTGTGGCCTTTATGTCATTAACTTGGACTGTCTATGTATGTTGCTCCTTTCTTTCCAGTTGGTTGATTGTGAGACACTCCTTCTATCCTTTCTCATACACTGTTTTAGAGCTGCCCCTAAAACCAAACTACCAGTCCAGGCAAAATAACCATATCTCAGTGATGTCTTTCTCTTTTACTTCCCCTTTTGACTGCTATGGATGTAACTATATACCCAAACCCTCCAAGGTAACCCCTGCTCTTAATCACACCCTCAGCTGCAATTGAGCCAGTCTTGATAGGGATGTAGATATATTAATACTGTTGTAGGAGGGGGAAAATGATTAAGTTGACTAAAGTATAGATAGTTTTGAAGGGTGCTGAGGAGTAGCAAAGACAGCAGGGATATGAGAGAGAAAACCAACTTTTCTATTCTATAGAAATGAGGAGAGGAAGAATTAGAAAGCCTCAAGTATAAGTGAACAGTATAAGCCTATGTATACAGTTGCCACATCTGCCTCCTTGTTCACCCTGAATGATCCCTGACTGGTCCAGGTGGAGCCAGGACCTGTGGGCCTCTAGCAGAGAAATAATAATAATAATAATAATAATAATAATAATAAAGAAAGGGTTTAGTTGGCTGGGTAGGAGAGGAATACTTAGATTGAGGACTGGGAATGCATTGTAGCAGGAGAGTGAGTAGACTTTAAATCAAGAGTAGGGGGAGGATCTTGGATATTTAGGTGGAATGACATTGGGGAGGATTAAAAATATTTGAGTTATGGTACACTATAATTTAAAGAGTATTTACTTAAAATGCACTGATTGTGAGGCTTGGAAGTAATTTTTGAAAAGGGTATGTTAGGGATTAATAGTTCACGTAGCTCTCAGTGTAACTCAGGTGCTTGAGATTAGCAGTGATCCATTTCCTGAGTCTGCCTCTTTTTCTTGGTCAGGTCTCTGCAGTCTACAGTCTAGGTGTGTGGTCTTGGAGTGGTAGGGCCTATGATTGTCAGTCAGGGCTGATTCTGAGTGTCAGCCCCCTGGTAGTCTGGGCCTCCAGTAGCCTAGCTGGGTTTCAGGGCTGCCGGTGTTCTTGGGTCTTCCCTTCTCTGTTTCCATGTGAAGTGCAGCAGGGTGCTTCTGTGATGTCTATAGCTGCTCCTCCCCATCCAGCTCCTGGAGAAGGTTCCTGCCTGCAATGGGCATCTGGATCCCCTGCAGGGTGGTGTGCAACCTCGCTGGCTCCTGTGATGGCTGGCCCTGCCCCCATAGCTCCTGGAAGAGGCATCCCTTGTCCACCAACAGTGCCTGGCTCCCCTGGGCAAGGGCCCACCCTCCAGGCAGTCCAGCTCTCTGGACACTCCTTCATGCTGCCTTTGTGATGGACGCCTGGCTCCCCAGAGCATCAACAGCACAGCCTTTGTTACCTGCAATGGGTGGGTCAGTTGCCCTAGCTGCAAGTTCCTGGCTCGCAGTTTGGAGTTTCTGTGCAGGCCTGCAGGCTGGTGTGGGTGTGCTGAGCTGGGCCTACCCCCTCATAGGTGCTTCAAGCTGCTCTTTTCCCATTGGTCCAGCAGCAACATTTTCAGCCTTCTTGCTGCTCCAGCCAGTGCACTTCCCTGCTCCCCGGCTTCTGCTCCCCGCAGGACTCTTCTCCTCTTCCTCTGACCCAGTGAGGAGCTTCCTCTCTCTGTCACCAGAGCAAGGCCCTCACACAGTCCCTCCCCTGCAGGAGTTCAGTTCCTCATTTCCTCCGGCATTTGCCCTCACTACCCACACTCCACTGCTTAGATTTCTAGTCACCAGGGAGCCTGGAGCTGGCTTCAGGTAAAGATGCCCCTCTGGGTAGAGCTGCCACTGCCCAGAGCCAACCTCGGCCAGCTGGCCATTTTGGAACTGTCTCACCTGCTCTCCTGTACGTGTCTGCAGCCTCTGGGCTATGCACCCCTGAGTCCAGATACTTATCACTCCAATTCTTAGGGACCTGCAGACATCTCATACTCCCTATCCTGTCCTCCAGCTGCTCTGCTACTCGAGAACGCCATCAGCATTGCTCTCTACTTTCACCATCTTTGATCACTGGATTTGTCTTTTGATCCAGAAATCCCACTTCTGAGAATACATCTGAAAGAATCCAAAACACTAATTTGGAAGAACATAAGCACCCAACGTTTATTGCAGCATTATTTACAATCACCAAAATATGGAAGCAGCCCAAGTGTCTAACAGTAGATGAGTGGATAAAACAACCATGGGATATTTACCCAATGGAATACTATCTGCCTACAAAAAAATAAGAATGTTTTAGCTTTTGCAACAGTATAGATGGACCTGGAGAACATTATGCTAAGTGAAATAAGCCAGAGAGAGAAAGACAAATACCGTATGATTTCACTTGTATGGGGAAGCTAATAAACAAACTGAACTAACAATCAAAATTGAGGCAGACTCATAGATAGCAGAATGGCAGATAATGTAGGGGGAGGGCAAGGGGTGTAGAATTTGAGAAAAAAAACACTCATGAATATGGACTACAGTGTAAGAATGGTAGGGAGTAGATAAGGGGACTAAATGGTAATGAAATTAATACAACCAAGTTATTAAATAAAAAGGACATATGCACCCATATCTTCATTGCAGAATTATTTATGATAGCCAAGATATGGAAGCAATCTAAATGTCCATCAATAAATGAGTGGGCCAAAATAGTGGGACATGATGGAATATTACTCAGCCATAAAAAGAATGATATCTTGCCATCTGCAACAAAATGGGTGGACTTGGAGGTTATTATGCTGAGTGAAATAAGTCAGACAGAGAAAAACAAATACCATATGATTCCACTTACATGTGAAATCTAAAGGAGAAAATAAATAAAACATAAAAAGACTGATAGATACAGAGAACAAATTGAAGGTTGTCAGATGGGAGGGGATTGGGGGACTGGGTAAAAAAGGTAACAAACTAATATATATTATATACAAACTATAAATGAAAATGAAAAATAATTTTTTAAAAACTGATATATTGAATAATTGGAGAGAGATTTTTAAGCTGATAGAGATCACATATTTTGTACTTAAGCAACAAGAATAAAAGTGCAACCACTATATTTTATAGTTTACCAAGCTCTTTTATATTCATACACCATATAAGGACCCATAAGAGGGAATTCCCCTTGTATTTATTTTTATTCATTTTTAAAAATATTTTATTTATTTATTTTTAGAGCTATGGGAAAGGAGAGAGAAAGAAAAGGAGGTAAACACCCATGTATAAAACATTGGTCAGTTGTGTCTTATATGTGCCCTGATGTGTACTGAACCCACAACTCAGGTATGCATACTGACTAAAGATTGGACTAGTGACCTTTTGCTTTGTGGGACAATGCCCATCTAACTGAGCCACACAGGTCAGGTCTCCCTTTGTATTTAAGTGTCTTAAATGGAACATGTTTTTTTATTCCCTCTCATTTATTTTCTTCTCCCACATAGTTAATATTAACATTTATGTCCCCTCAAATTCTTTAGCATGCATTCTAAGTCCTTCATGATACAGTCCTAACCTAGCTCTAGAGCTTTCCCACTCTCTCGCCCCCTCCCAACATGCACACACAAGACAGACATAGCCACATACCACCTCAGTTCCTGTAACATAATCTGAAAGTCATGCTTTCTTTATCTCTCTACCTTCTAACTCAGTAATCAATTAACCATTTCAAATGTTCACATTCCACAAAATTTTACTAAACTCCACCTCAGTGCATCACCATTACCCCTCCTGAAAACATTTAGGTAGACATTGCTTGCCACATAGGAAGCCCTTAAGTATGTAAATACTTGTACATGCTTTTACCACAGCACTTACCACATTGTATTATAAGGAGCTGTGTACATATGTTCTTGGAAGGCATGGACTGATCTCATTAATCTCTATATCCCCAGTGCCAAGCACACTGTCTGACACATATATATAAATACTTCAGGAATAAATGGATGAGATGATTACATGACATTTCCAAGGTAAACTATTAAGTTGCTAGCAGAGACAGGTTTAGAACTGAGGTGTACCTCCAGCAATAAACTTTGACTTCCTTGATGGTACAACCCTTTTAGCACTTAGCCAAGTGGAGGCACACAATAAGTACTTAAAATATGTTTAAATTAAATGGTCAATGGAACAAATACAAGTCAACACCTACCAATTGTATATAAACCTCTCCTCCAGGTTATTCCATACCAACAGGCAAGCTGTACTAATCCTGTTGCAATCCCCCAAGATTCATACCTTCTCCATGGAAACACAAAACAGAAATAAAACCTATGTGTCCCTAAGAGATGGGATGCCACAGGAAAAGACTATAATATGGAAACAGAGTGTATGAGAAGGAAATGGTCCATAAAAGCTGATATGTGGAGGCTTAATGGAAGTGGCCATCTATCTGGACCCTGGATGACAGGACATATTTATATAGGCACAGAAGAAAGGAGGAGAAACAGCATTACAGATGTGTAGAATAGTGATGTCACAGGGATTACTATAGAGAGGCGTCCTTGTGGTATCACTGGAGGGACCAATCTGAGTGGAGCATATGGGATAGTGGAGAGAGAAGAGCATGAAGTCACATGGAAGAAGATTACTAAGGATCTTGAATTACAAGCTGGGGAGTCTGGACATTCCTGGAGACAGTAAAAGGCTGTTAGAGGTTTGTGTGATGAGGAATAAAGTAATAAAGTGAATAAAGTGATAAAATATTTGCTTTACCTTGCCCAGTTATTTAAAATCTTGTATAAAACTGACATTTTGGATTCATTTAGATTTAGACACATTGGCATCAAGAGATGTATTTTCATGATTTCCTCTGTTTCTTTGGAACATGGGATTAGAATTTAACAGAAAAATATTTGGAAAGATGGGTATCATATCTCAGCTCAGCCACTGAACTCCACAGTATTGCTGACTAAGCCACTGAACCTCCCTGGAACTTAATTTCATGCTTTCAGACATGTCTATCCTTCCTCTGGGCTCCACTTCTGGCTTACAATGATGCTGAAATAATAAATGAGCAAAAGATTTTACTCCTGCCTATAACTAAAATTGCCTGTGATGGTTACAGAAAAGCCACTCCATATCTATTCTTAAAATATCTCATTAGAAGATGTTACAAATAAATATGACAAAAACAAATGCACTAATAGAAAAGTGGGCAGAGGGTAAAAAAAGATGATTCATAGGAAAAATACAAGTGGCCAATAAACATACAGCAAAATAAAACTCTCAATAGTAATCAAAGAATTCAAATTAAGCAAAAATAGCAAAGCGAGAATAAAATACCAATTTTCTAATGAATAATTCAAGATTTAAAAGGTAGATAATATCCAGTGTGACAGGAGTTCCCAGAAACAGTCTTTGCCTTATACACTGATGAAGCTGTATATTTGTGCAAAATTTTAAAAGTCAGTTTGGATATATAATTCAAAGGCCTTCAAAATATACATACCTTTTAACCCAGTGTTTTTATTTCTAGGAATTAATCCACAGTAAATTTCAGACAATGACACAAAGATTTATCCACAGAGATTAATTATATAATTATTTATAATAGCAAAAATAACTGGATATTTTATATGTCCAACAACTAAAGAGCAGTTAAGTTATATCTTAGTATGTGTGTGTATAATAGATACTATACAACCTTTAAAATTTTTTGTATGCAGAGAAGAAATGATGACTGATATGTCAGAAATACAAAGGATTGTAAGAAATTACTACAAACAACTATATGACAAGAAATATGACAACCTGGGTGAAATGGACATATTTCTGGAAATGTATAATCTACAAAAACTGAACCCAGAAGAAGCAGAAAGCCTGAATAGGCCATTAACAACTAGTGAAATTGAAGAAGTAATCAAAAATCTCCCAAAGCACAAGAGCCCCAGACCAGATGGTTACACAGGTGAATCCTACAAAACATTTAGAGAAGAACTAACTCCTATCCTTCTCAACCTATACCAAAAAATCCAAGAAGAGGGAAGACTCCCAAACTCTTTCTATGAGGCCAATATTCTAATCCCAAAACCAGGTGAAGACATAACTAAGAAAGAAAACTATAGGTCAATATCTCTGATGAACTTAGATGCTAAGATTCTTAACAAAATATTGACCAACCGGATTCAGCAATACATTAAAAAGATTGCACACCATGGTCAAGTGGGTTTCATCCCAGGGATGCAAGGATGGTACAACATTTGTAAATCAATAAATGTAATACAGCACATCAACAAATTGAAAGACAAAAACCATATGATCATATCAATAGATGCTGAAAAATCATTTCATAAAGTACAGCAACAATTTATGATAAAAATACTCAGCAAAATGGGAATAGAGGGAGCATACCTCAATATCATAAAGGTCATATATGAGAAACCTGTAGCCAACATCATACTCAATGGGCAAAAATTAAAAGCTTTATCCATAAGATTGGGAAGAAATCAAGAGAGTCCACTTTCACTACTCTTACTCAATATAATACTGGAGGTTCTAACCACAGTGATCAGCCAAGAAAAAAAAAGGCATCTAAACTGAAAAGGAGAAAGTAAAACTGTCTTTATTGGCAGGCAACATGATAGTGTACATAGAAAAGCCTATAGTCTCCACAAAAATAGTGTTTGATCAAATAAGTAAATTTGGTAAAACAGCAGAATACAAAGTCAATATTTAAAAATAGATGTTTGGGGGGGAAGTGGGTGGGTGGGGAAGGGGACAGAGGGGAGTAAAAAGGGGATGGATGGAATACAACAACAATAAAATTAAATTTAAAAATAAATAAAAATAATAAAAATAGATGTTTGGGGAAAGTGGGAGGGTGGGGAAGGGGACAGAGGGGAGTAAAAAGGGGATGGATGTAATACAATAACAATTAAATTAAATTTTAAAAAGTAGATGTCCTTTTTGTACCACAACAGTGAAATGTCAGAAAAACTAGGAAACGGTCACATTTACTATAGCAACAAGAAAAATAATGTGGTGATCCAACATGGCAAAAGATTGGAGGCTACACTAACCTCCTCCCAAGACCAATCTGGAATTAAGGCTGAATTGTAGAGAAATCATCTGTAATGACCAACTGAACATAGGCTTCAGGGAAGCCTTGTCACCACAAATGGATGGAGGAGACTGCTTCATCATGGTGTGGTGTCTGGTGCAGACTGTGGAAGAGACTCAGGAGGGCCATTTAGTTCCTTTAGGCAGGAACTAAGGTTGTGGAGAGATGTTTCAGTGCCCTGAATGTTCCCCTGAGATATGTAGAGTCTAGACCCCAAGCTGGGTCTGCCAACCTACAGCAACAGAATCAAGAGTGAACCAAATAACATCTGGCTTTGAGATGTGAAAAGTGAAGGTTTTTAAATTTGTTTGATTTTTGTTTTTTGCCAGCCTTGGAGGTACAGCTGGAGACATAGGAAGACCCTTGATAGGAAGGTGTGTAGGACTGAATTTACCCCACCTCCCCTGCACTATGGTGGAGGGAAGGCAGAGAGGACTAGAGATGCTTGGGGAGAGTTTGGGGTGGGAGATGCTTGGGGAGAGTTTGGGGTGGTGGTATCAGGGAGATATCAAGGGGAACCATGGGTGAGACCTCAGTGCTGACTCATCCTCAGTCCTGTGGAAGCTACCTTGCAAGAAGACTACTCCACTCCAAGTAGCTTCAGCCTGAGTAGAAGCAATAGCCCTGCCTGAAGAAATTACTCAGCCCCACCCCATGGTGCTTAAAACTGACTACAGATTACAGTGTAACTAGATTAACAATTGAAAAAGCCACAGGCAGAAGAACTTTGATAGTCTTTTTTTTTTTTTTTTTTTTTTTAAGAGGGAGAGAACCATCAGTGTGTAGTTGTCTTTCTGATGTCCCCAACTGGGGACCTGGCCCACAACCCAGGCATGTGCCCTAACTGGGAATTGAACTGGAGATCCTTTGGTTCACAGGCTGGCACGCAACCCACTGAGCCACACCAGCTAGACCTGATAGACTTAAACCAGCTGCTTAAGCCCAGAATAAGACCCACTCTGACATCACCAAAGGTGGATCCAAAAAGAGAAGAAAGTGGTAAAAACCAGATACTATGGAGACAAATTGCACTGTGATCTTCTACAGGAATTATTTGCCTTTCATATCCTTTTAACATTTATTTCTTGTCCTCCCAGTTTGTGCATTTAAAGAAAGTATTATTTATATTATAGTTGATTTCCTATCTCATATTTTGCTTTTTCCTTATCTCACTCCACTTTACCATCTGATTTACTTCTTATTTTTATTTTAAATTCTATCTTCTATCTTGCTATGACTTGTTTCCAATCAGCAAATTTCCTATTTCTCCTCTCTCCAACCTCTCAAGACCTTTTTCCTTTTTATTAGTCACTTCACATTCTTTTTCCCATCATAAAACACACTTATTCTCTCTCCACCTTGATCAACCTGTGCTCATTGAGTGTGGATATGGTGGTAGTTGTGGTATTTCAGCAATCTTATTGCTAGATCTTCACTATTTTGGTATTTCACACCTCAAATCTTATCATTCCTTCTCCTACTCCACTTGTACCTTCCTTCAGCCCTTCATATTTATTGTTGAATTTTAATTTTCCCTGTCTTAGCCTGTTTCGCATTCCTCACTCTTAGTATTCCTTCTCCTTCTATCATCTCAAAATCACTTCCTTTCCTTCCAGACATCTCTTAAACTTCTCTTTCTTTTTTACCTCTTACTCCCATCTCACCTATATTAATCTTAGCTCCTGTAAATAGTGCTATGATGAAGCTTTTTCTCTAATTTGGTTCCCATTTTTCTTCTTATTCATCTTCCTTATTTTTTTATGTTTGTTCTCTTACATGATAAGTATATACATATATATGCATATATGTATATGTGTGTATATATATACACATATATATGTATATATGTATATGTGTTTGAGTGTGTGTGTGTATATATATACATACTTCTGTTTAAACCTAATACTATATGTTTCCCCTCTCTTGCTTCACTCTGCCTTCTTTCCTTCCTTCTTTATATATGATGTAAATATTATTTTCTCTCATTGATTTGTTCCTACTCATGACATTTACTGCTCCACCCTCTCCCCTGCCTAAAATCATTTTTCTTGTAGCTACTCAATTCATTTGCTTGTCCTTTATTATAATAGCCTTAATCTAACCTACTTACATCTTTATTAATACTGGCCCATTTTCAATTGAGTGTGATTAGGGTGAGGGTTATATTTGTGGGTGTGGTTTCTTGCCTAGCTTCTGTGGTTTTATATTGGCAATCAATCAACAACAGTATAAAAGATGAGATAGGCATAGTGACTCAGTCAATTAGCAGGAGGAAAATACCCACCAAAGGTCAATGCAAAAACAGCCCAAACCAAAATATAAGTAGACAGCTCAAATAGATAGCATAAAGGACATCTCAAGAGCATAAAGTTCAGGAGGTCAAGGGGTCTACACCACTGAATCCCACAAGACTCCTACCATAAAAGGTCACACCATGAAGTCAAAAAGTATCAAGCTAAGGAGCAGAAACAGACAATAAGAATTCTCTAAAATGGGGAGACAAACAAACAACCCCTTACTGAAAGGAAGAATCCCTAGAAAGAGTTCTAAATGAAATAGAGGCAAGCAAATTATTAGACATGGAATTCAAAATAATGGTTACAAGAAAGCTAAATGAGCTCAGTGAGCTCAGGGAAAACTGTAAGAACACCAGAGGATCTATGCAGAATTCCAGGAAAGCTACACTAGTAAAAAGGACATAGAAACTATTAATAAGAACCAGCAAGTAATGAAGAATACAATTTCTGCATTAAACAACGCAATAGAAGGGATCAAAAACAGGCTAGACAAAGCACAGGATTAGATCATTAAGCTGAAGAACAGTGTATAAAAATATTCACAGTGCAACAAACTGGAAAAAGACTGAAAAAGAATAAAGAGTGTTTAACAGAGAAGCAGGACAACATGAAACATAATCATATCATTATCATAAGGATACCAGGAGAAGAAGAGGAACAAGGGATAGAAAACTTGTTTGAAAAGAGAGAAAAGTCATTCAAGTCCAGGAAACACACAAGGTCCCAATGAAGATGAACCCAAACAGGCTCACACCAAGATACATCATAATTAAAGTGGCAACATTCAAAGATAAGGAGAGAACCCTAAAAGCATAAAAGATAAACAGCTGATAATATACAAGGGAGCTCTGATAAGGCTATCAGCTGATTTCCCAACAGAAACACTACAAGTCAGAAAAGAATGGCAAAAAATATTCCAAGCAATGAAAAGCAAAGGCTTACAGCCAAGACTACTCTCCCCAGCAAGAAACTCATTCAAAATGTAAGGTGAAATAAGAAATTTCCAAGCCAAAGAAAGTTAAAAGAATACATCTCCACCAAAATAGCATTGCAATAGATACTACAGAGTCTGCCTTAAGGAGATGAAGAAAAGGAGAGACAGACACACAAAGGGACAAAATCACAATGAATAATTACCTACCAATAATAATCTTAAATATAAATGGACAATTCCCAGCAAGGGCAATATAACGAAGTTGCAAGCCAGGACTCCAGCCAAATCCATAGCTGGAGGCAGGTGAAAAGCAACCATACATTGATATTTCTCTCCCTTTCTGCCTCTCTCTTTTCCCCTCTCTCTGAAAAATAATAAATAAAATCTTTTAAAAAATGTAAATGGATTAAGTTCTCCAATCAAAAGACATAAGGTAGCTGAATGGATTAGAAAATATGACCCACATACATACTATTTACAAGAGATACACCTCAGAACAACATATCTATATAGACTAAAAATGAAGAGTTGAAAAAAGATTTCAAGCAAATTGACATGAAAAAATGCTGGAGTAGCAATAATTATATCAGACAAGATAGATTTCACAACATAATCCATAGAAAGAGACAAAGGACAGTTCATAATAGTTAAGGGAACAATCCATCAAGAAGATATAACCCTTGTAAGCATATATGCAACCAACATAGGAGCACCCAAATATATAAGAAAAATCTTGGAGGAATTCAAGATGGATATAGACAGCAACACACTCATTGTGGGTGATTTTAACAACCCAGAATCAACAATGGACTTATCTTCCAAGCAAAGAAACACCACGAATATTGAACAACACTCGATGAAATGGACTTAACTGACATATACAGAACTTTTCACCCCAAAGAAGCAAAATACACATTCTTTTCAACTGCACATGGAACTTTCTCAAACATAGACCAGATGGTAAGACACAAAACAAGACAACAAATTCAAGAAAACTGAATTTATATCACGCATCCTCTCAGATCACAACAGCTTGAAACTAGAAACCAACTTCAAGGTAAAAACCCAAAAGCATTCAAATGCATGGAGACTGAACAACTGTAATTAAATAATGAATGGGTTAACAATGAGATCAGGGAAGAAACAAAAAATGTTTCTGGAAACAAATGAAAATGAATACACAACAGCCCAAACCTATGGGACACAGCAAAGGCAGTCTTGAGAGGGAAGTTCACAGCAATACAGGCCTACCTAAAAATGATAGAAAAAATCTAAAAGAAACAACCTAACCATAAAGCTACAAGAACTAGGGAAGAGTAGGGGGGAGGGATGGAATGAATGTAACACAATAACAATAAAATTAAAGTTTAAAAAAAGAACTAGAGGAACAACAACAAACAAGGCCCAGAGCAATTAGAAGAAAAAAAAATAATCAAGATCAGAGCAGAATTACATGACATATAGACTGAAAGAATTATTCAAAGGATCAATAAACCCAAGAACTGACTCTCTAAAAAGATAAACAAAATCAACAAGCCTTTAACCAGACGCATCAAGAAAGAAAATAGAAAGGGGAGCAGCTTAGACAAGAACCTAGTATAAAGGAAACATGGATATGGACAACAGGTGGGATTGACTTTGGGGGGAATGGGTAGGTGGAGAGGGGGACAGAGTGGAGCAAAAAGGGGATGGATGTAATACAACAACAATAAAATTTTTTAAAAATTAATAAAAATTTTAAAAAAAGAAAAAGAAAATAAAATCAGAAACAAAAGAGGAGAAATCAAAACTGACACCACAGGATAAAAAACAAGCTTGTAAGACATTACTATGAACAACTATATGACAAGAAATTTGACAGCCTTGGAGAAATGGGCAAATTCCAGGAAACAATCTTCCAAAACTAAATCCAAAATAAGCACAAAGCCTGAATAAACCAAAACCAACTAGTGAAATTGAAGCAATAATCAAAAAACTCCCAGCATGCGAAAGCTCTGGACCAGATGGTTACACAGGCAAAACTTACCAAATATTTAAGGAAGAATTAACTCCTATCTTTTTCAACCTATTCCAATAAATCCAAGAAGGAAGACTCCCAAACTCTTTGTATAAGACCAGTGATTTCCTAATCACAAAACTAGATCCAGACACAACAAAGAAAGAAAACTACAGGCCAATATCACTGGTGAACACAGATGTTAAAATCTTTAACAAAATATTGGCAAACTGGATCCAGCAATGCATTAAAAAGATCATACACCATGATCAGGTGGGATTCACCTTAGTGATGCAAGGATGGTATAATATTTGCAAATCAATAAAGTAATACACCACATAAGCAAAATGAAAAGTGAAAACCATATGAGCATATCAGTAGATGCTAAAAAACCATTTGATAAAGTGCAATACCTATTTATAATTTAAAAAAACACTCAGCAAAGTGGAAATAGAGGGAGTATACCTCAACATAGTAAGGGCCATATATAAGAAATCTGCAGCTAACATCAAACTCAATGGGCAGAATCTAAAAGCCTTCCCTCTAAGATCAGGAACAAGACAAGGATATTCACTCTCCATATCTATTCAACATAGTTTTGAAAGTTCTAGCCACAGCAATTAGATAGGAAAAAGGAATCAAAGGCATCCAAATTGGAAAGGAGAAAGTAAAACTATTGTTATTTGTGGATGACATGATGGGTACATAGAAATAAAGAAGGAACTCCTACCTTTTGTGACAGCATGAATGGGACTAAAGAGTATTATGCTTAGTGAAATAATCCAGGAGGTGAAAGACAAATATCATATAATCTCACCTAATACAGGAAACTAATGAACAAAACAAACAAGGTAAAAGAGAACCAGAGGTGTGGAAACAAAGAACAGACTGACAGTGACCAGAGGGGAGGGAGAGGGGAGAAAGGGGGAAAGTAGAGGAAGGGTTTTGTTAAGTAACAAGTATAAATGATTTATGAACCTGGACAACAGGGTGGGGATTGACTATGGGGATGGGGATGGAGTGAGTAGAGCAGGAGAGGGTAATGGGGGTGGGGTGGGAAAACTGTAACAGAACAACAATGAATTAATTTTTTTAATTAAAAAAATATTTAATCCACCATGAGATACCACCTTAGAGCAGCCAGAATGACTATCATTAACAGATCAACAAACAACAAGTGCTTTTGAGGATGTGGAGAAAAGGGAACCCAATTGCACCATTGGTGGGAATGCAGACTGCTACAGCCACTGTGAAAAACAGTATTGAATTTCCACAGAAAACTAAAATGGAACTGCCTTTTGACTCAGTGATTCCACTGCTGGGATTATACCCTGAGAATGCTGAAACACCAATTCAAAAGAATTTTATGCACCCCAATATTCATAGAAGTATCATTTACAATAGCCAAGTGCTGGAAACAGACTAAGTGTCCTTCAGTGGGTGGCTAGATCAAAAAAGTTTGGTAAATTTACACAATGGAATACTGCACAGCAGAAAAAAAGGAGGAACTCCTACCTTTTGCAACAACATGGATGGAACTGGAGAGTATTATGCTAAGTGAAATAAGTTAGGCAGTGAAAGACAAATACCACATGATCTAACCTAAAATAGGAACCTAATGAGCAAAAGAAACAAACTGGCAAAATAGAACCAGAAGCATGGAACACGGAACAAACTAACAGTGACCGGAGTGAAGGGAGATAATAGTGGTAAGGAGAAGGGACTAGTCAAAGACCATGTAGGAATGACCCATGGACATGGATGACAGGGAGGAGATTGTGGGACCAGAACGGGGGTTGGAGATGGGCAGGACAGGAGAGAGCAATATGGGAAAACTGGGACAACTGTAATAGAAAACAATTTTTAAAAGAAGAAAAAACAATAGTATAGGAAAGGAGAAGCTATGGACATGAAATAAACAGAGGATTTATGGAGGGAAGGGAAGAAGTGGGTGGAGGAAATCAATTGGAGTAAATTTGCAAAAAGTGTAACAGTATAATCAGTAAAATATAAAAATTAAAATTAAATAAATAAATGTAAGTTGTGACAACATAGAAGTAATAAATGGAAATATAGGTGGGAAATTTTTAGCTATACCATGTAGTAATATTCCTGCTGATACATCTCCTAGGGCAAGGCAAATTAAGGAAAAAATAAAGAAATGGGACTATATCAAATTGAAAAGTTTTTGCTCAGCTAAAGTAAACATCAACAAAATGAAAAGAGAATGAACTGTATGGGAAAACATATTTGCCAATGATACATCAGACAAGTCTTTGATTTCTAGAACACATAAAGAACTCATATGATTCAATACCAGGAAGGAAAACAACCCAATTAAAAAATGGGCCAAGGGGTTCTAAAGATGGCAACAAAGTAGATGACAGTGCTGACAGAATTCTCAAGGGCCAGAGCAGCTGGAGGATAGGGTAGGGAGCACTGAACATCTGCAGGTCCTTGAAAATTGAAGGTGTAAGCATCTGGACTCAGGAGTGCACAGCCCAGATGCTGCAGAGACCTACAGGAGAGCAGGTGAGACAGTTCCAAACCGGCAGGCCTGCAGGCCCAGGTCAACTCTGGACAGTGGCAGCTCTGCCCAGATGGGCGACTCTGACTGGAGATAGCTTCAGGCTCCCCAGTGACTAGAAATATGAGCAGTGAAGTGTGGACAGTAAGCCCAAACTCCAGCAAGGGAAGGGCTGTGTGAGAACCGCACTCTGGAGTCTGAGAGAGAGGAAGTGCCTCCTAGGGCCAGAGGTGATAGGAGGAGAGACCCGCAGAGAGCTGGAGCAAGGGAGCAGGGAAGTGAACCTGCTGGGGTGGCATAAGGGCCAAAAACTGTGCTTCTACAGCACCCAGGGAGAGGGCAGCTCAGAGCCCCAGCAAGAAGGGAGGCCCAACCCTGCACACCCACGCCATAGCAGAGGCTCCCACAGAAACCACAGATCGAAACTTCTCGCTGGGATCTTTCTGCTGGTGCAACTGGCATGCTCAGTGCAGGTGGCAAAAACATCCTCAAAGAGCTGGAGGGGGAGGGGGAGCCAT
>PVIW01015697.1:0-18939 GCA_004026585.1 Noctilio leporinus | reverse complement strand
ACTAACAACAAGCAAAACAGAACCAAATATATGAATACAATGAATAGGCCTTCAGTGGTCAGGGGGAGGGGGGAGGCAGAGGCAAGAAAGGGGAGCAGCTTAGAGAAGAACCTAGTATAAAGGAACCATGGACATGCCATTATTAAAAGCAGCAAGCTGAAATCTCCTCCTAGCCTCTGCCTGTCGCCAGCATGCTCGATTGCCTTTGTCCTTCACATGCATCCATTTCCCAAAAGCACAGCAAGTTCATCTTGGGACTCGTCTTCCCAGACACATTGTCTCAGGCACCTCAGTTGGGGAATCTCCATGCATCAATTACAATGCTGCTGAACACAAACATGCCATGATAAATCTTTCCTTTGCTGCTTAGTTATGGATATTAGTAATGTTATTATTTTAGTATCTGAGAATTCATGGGCTCAGGTAAGAGGGAATAAATTTTAATTCACAACAACAACAAAAAGGAACCATGGACATGAACAACAGGTGGGATTGACTTTGGGGGGAATGGGTGGATGGGGAGGGGGACAGAGGGGAGCAAAAAGGGGATGGATGTAATACAACAATAATAAAATTAAATAATAATAAATAAAAAAGAGCCAGGAGGAAATGAAGAATACCATTTCTGAATTGAAAAACACAGTAGAAGGAATCAAAAGCAGGGGATCAGATCAGCGAGCTGAAGGTCAGTGTAGAAAAAAATTCCCAGGCAGTGCAACAAAATGAAAAAAGACTGAAAAAGAATGAAGAAGTTTTAAGAGAGCTGCAGGGCAACATAAAATGTAATGACATCCATATCATAGGGATACCAGAAGAAGAGGAGAAGAAAAGGATAAAAAACCTCTTTGAAAAAGTAAGGACAGAAAACTTCCCTAACTTAAGGAGAGAAAATGCCATGCAAACTCAGAAAGCACAGAGAGTCCCAAGGAAGATGAACCCAAAAAGGCCCACTCCAAGACAAATCATAATGAAAATGGCAAATTTCAAAGACAAGGAGAGAATCCTAAAAGCAGCAAGAGAGACAACAGCTAATAACATACAAGGAGGCTCTCATAAGGTTATCAGCTGATTTCTTCACAGAAGCACAACAAGCCAGAAAGGAATGGCAAAAAATATTTCAAGCAATGAAAAACAAAGGCCTGCAACCAAGAATACTCTACCCAGCAAGGCTGTCATTCAAAATGGAAGGTGAAATAAGGAGTTTTCCAGGCAAAAGAAGGCTAAAAGAATACATCTCCACCAAACCAGCATTGCAAGCGATGCTAAAGGGTCTGCTTTAAGAAGAAGAAACAGAGACAGATAGGAACACAGGCACAAAGGTAGTGGATTAAATGCACCAGTCAAAAGACATAGGGCAGCTGAATGGATAAGAACCAACTTAAACTTACGAATACTTTAAAGTGATCTTGTTTTAAATAGATTTTATTTAGAAAGGTATGATTTTGTGTATTACTTGTATCTGCATTACTGTAGGTTAGGTTTTCCTAGATAAAAGGCTCCTTAATTTGCTATATCTGAAATACTATCATTTAACAGATAATAATTATATAAGTTGTTGGCATATTTAAAATTTTTGGTATTAGCTTTTCAAAATCCAGTATGTGCTTTAAATATGTGTAAAAATATGTATGGAGTAAATGTATTTTTACATGTGTTTGGTAATATTGCAATTCATTACTTAAAAGAGTGATTCTTTAAACAAATGAATTAACGTAGGCATTTTGAAATAATGAAAAAACTTTGTATTAATATGATTTGAGAAGCTGACAGAAGGCAGTAATTAAATGGTGAATTGTCTGGATGTGAAAGGGGAAAAAAAGTACACATTGGTGGTTTAGTGGTTAAAGAATAGACAGGGGGATATTAAGAAGAATAAAGGAAATGAAGAAGCCAAAGAACTTATATGCATGACACATGGACATGAACTAAGAGGGGCACTGCTGGAGGAAATGGGGTACTGGGTGGAGGGGGGCAAAGAGGGGATAACTAGGACAACTGTAATAGCAAAATAAATGAAACACATGTAAGGAAAACCAAAAAATAAATTAAATAAATAAATGATAAAGTTTAAAAAAATACATGGAGAGAAGGAAAATGCTATATTGGTTCCTTGCTCCTCATGGCCAGTGGACCTTAGCAGGTTACTTCCAGGGGTCTTGGCTGCCTTATCAGTGAGCCAGGAAGAATAACATCTTTGAAGGAAGGTCAGTGCCCACAGGAAGGATAACTCCCAAGTGTGGAACCTGGGTCTATCAATGTATCACCTCCTGCTTCTAGCTCTGTGTTTGTTACTGCCACAATTTACCACCATGTTGCCCATTAGAGCACACGTGGTACAGCTTGGGTGTGCCTATATGTGTTTTGTGCACGCACATGTATGCATGTGTGTAGGTATGTGTTATTTGTGTGCATGCCCTGTGCTCTCGTGTATTGCATGCACACATATATATGCCTGCCTATGTGTACATGTGTGTGTATTTGCAAGAGTTTGCACATGTGTTGAGAAGAGCTGAGTGCTTCTTTTTCTCTTACGTGAATACCCACCTGTGTCCTCAAAGCCCAAGGTGCTACCTCTGCTGATATGTGCATCCTTTATCAGCCACAGTCAGACATTCACGTGATTTCTTTGAAGTAGTTGAGTGGATAGGGGAGAAGTACTTCTCATATGTGGGAGGGAAACAGAACCTACAGTGCAGCAGCATTGCTCCAGGAGGATGTACCCTCTCCCAGAGTTGTACCACCAGCTCTGTCTTTGCTGGGCCTTTCATGGCCACTGGCTGCTGGACTTGCCTGCTCTGGCATCCCAAACTCAGTGTTAACTTTCTGAGTTTATTTGTTTAGAGTTAAAAAAATTAATGTTTATTTTTACCAAGATGAGCTATATACAGAGTTTTAGAAGCCACAGACTTGGAAGGAGAACCAGCAGATTCCTGTCCCATTTCTCCAGTTTTCTTCCCTGAGACTGAGGCCCTGGTCCTCCCAGTGAGAGAGCCTGGTCGCAGGGCTTCATGTGATCTGCCACTGAATTCTGTCACTGGAATCCCAGTGTTTCCCTAGGTCTGGCTTCTCTCATTCCAGCCGCATCAGGTAGTTATGTGACCGGTTGATTGACTCATTCTTGTGGCACAGCATTTGATTCTGTGGCTTTACAATTGGCATCACATAAATATCACTTGAATATATAAATAATATGTGTAATAATAAATTTATGTATTGTATAATATAATGATATAGCTATGCAATAAATATATATATCCTGTGTAATAAATAATTTGTATAATGTATTTATTGCATATATTTGTATATATGATTTATAGATAAGTTATGATGTGATTTCTCTAATATATATATAATATATATATATTTTTTAAAGATTTTATTTATGACTTCCATAAAGAGAGGAAGAGAGAGAGGCAGAGAGGGAGAGAAACATCAATGTATGATTGCCTTTCACCTGCCTCCAGCCATAGACCTGGCTGGAGACCTGGCTTGCAACCTGGTCATGTGCCCTTGGCTGGGGAATCGAACCAGCGACCTTTGGGTTTGCAAGCCAGCACCTTATCCACTGTGCTACCAGCCAGGGCTCGATTTCTCTAATATATGATCATAGTCAATTATACATATTTTATCCACCCTACTGTTGATGGTCATTTTAATTCTACAGTCCAAAAAGGATTAGGGGGTAGGTGACATGAAGTTTGTCATGAGATGATGTGGAGAAAGCCCCGATGTGTTTGGTATACTTTATCCAAATTATAGCTGCATGTGGCCATCTCAGTCCCCCCAACTTTCAGTCTGTAAAAACCTTGTGGAAACATGTGTGTGACTGTGAAGCATGACAATGATGACATTAAGGTGGAGACAGGGGATTTGAGTGGTTCAGTCTGATGTGTCTCCTCCCAGCTTATCTGATAACAGGGAGACAAATGGGCACAAACCTGTGTCAGCTAAAATGATCCCCATAGCAAGGCTATGCCAGACCACACCCCCTGACCTGTGCATTTTGGTGGCCAATGTTTGTCAGCTGCATTTATAACTGGTATGAAAAAAAGAGAAGGGCATCATCCTACTGTAAGCATGTGTCTTCCTTCCCCTCCAAGCCTGGAAGGTGGGAACCTGGGCCAGGAGGTTGAAAGACCTGTCCCTCTGTGAGGCTACGTGTCCCTGAAGGGATTTCTGTTATAATCTAATGTCTGCATGCCCAGTGCTCACCAATGCTTTCAGGGGAGTCACCTGGGAAGGTGCACCCAATACCTGTGCCCATCATTCCAAGCTACTGAGGACCTAACACTGGGCCTGTCTATCTGGTGGAAGGGGTCAAACTGTGCCCCTGGGAGTAAATGAGAACAGAAATAATAAAAGTAGAAATCAGAGTTGCAATAGAGGTCATGTAAAAGCCAAATAAGAGCCATGGAATTGCCACTTCTGTAAACATTCACTTCCATGTGCCAATTATGTTTGTAATCATTATATTGTGCAATCATTTCAGCTGGTGCTTAAAGTATTGAAATATTCAAGAGCAACTGATACATGTCTCTTACGATTTTACTTGAATGCTTAGAAGTGTTTGAATTTGTGATCAATTTCAAAATTCAAGGACACCAAATTTGAGTTATGCCTTTGGTTTACCAGCTATGAGAGCAGCATGTATTTACAGCAGTGGTTCTCAAAGTCTGGTCCACAGTTCGGCAGCACTCACGTCACTGGGGAACTTGCTAGAATTGTACATTCTCAGGTTCTGCCCAGGCCTGCTAAATGACAAACTCTGAGAGAGGAGCCCAGAAAATGGGTTTTCATGATTTCCCTCCATGGGGTTCCATTTCATGTCCAAGTTTAAGCACCACTGCTCCATGGGGATTGTTGACCCCTAAGGGAACTAAGTTAAATGTTACATAAAGTGCCATAGGGTAGGAAAGGTTTCCCTGGATGCACACAGCCTCTTGGACATTAAGGAGCCTACGGACACTTGTCTGGAGCTTTTTCCTCCAAACCCTTGGTTTCTCTGCTGGCCCTTAAAGTATTTTTTCCTTTGGTTTTAAAATTCAGGACAAAGTAACCAAATGCCACAGCTCTTTCCTCTCTAGGTTTGAAAATGAGTTTTGTCCTGGCTGGTGGCACAGTGGATAAGGAGCCGGCCTGTGAACCCAAAGGTCGCTGGTTCGATTCCCCAGCCAGGGCACATAACCAAGTTGCAAGCCAGGTCTCCAGCCAGGTCTGTAGCTGGAGGCAGGTGAAAGGCAACCATACATTGATGGCTCTCTCTCTCCCTCTCTGTATCTCTCCCTTCCCTTCTCTCTAAAAATAATAAATAAAATCTTAAAAAAAAAAAAAAAGTAAATGAGTTTTGTGATGAGGTACAATCAGGGCCAGTGGCTCAGATCATCAATTAGATATTAATTTTATTTGTTCCCTCTGCATTTCCTTTGCCTCTAAGCAAATTACCAAGTCCTGGTTTTTCCTTATACCTTTGCAAGGGAAAAGGCAGGCACTACTGACTCAGTGGTTGATTGTGTGGTGTGTGTGTACAGTGTAGGACATGTGTATGAATGTGGTGTACATGGTATGTGTTATATGTATCATGTATGAGATGTATATGTTGAGTATGTGTATGTTTGTGAAGGTGATGTGTTGTATGCCTACATGTGTGAAATATGTGGTATATACTTGTAGTGTGTGTGTCGTATATTGTATATAGTGTGTGATATAGGTAAGGAGTTTGTATGGTATGTTTGTAGTATGTGTGAGGTGTGTGGTGTGTGTGTGGTGTGAGGTATGTGTGGTGTGTGAGGTACATATTGTGTGTGTTTTAAGTCCTGCCTTCATGGAAGAGACGGTGCTGGGAGTACTGATGGGAGCAGAAACTACAGGAGAGAGGAGAGGGCACAGGAGGATTTTGGCGGCCATAATTTACTGCAGACACCTGCCCCCTATCCTGGTGGCACCCCACCAGGTGACAAGATCTCCAAGAGGATGGCATGGTACTCACCAAAGGATGCTGATTGGGCGCTGGGAAAGGGCATCTGTCTGTGCCCAAGACTGGGCACATCTTGTGTGTCTTGGAGAGGTAGACTGAATTTTTTTAAGTGAAGGTTGTTTCTTTATTTCTATTTTTTAAGATTATTTTTTAGAGAAGGAGAAGGGAAGGAGAAAGAAAGGGAGGGAAACATTGATGCGAGTGAGAAACATCGATTGGTTGCTTCACATACCCACCCTGACCAGAGGCTGAACCAGCCTGTGCCTTGACTGGAAATTGAAGCAGCAAAGAGGTGCTGCTGCCCACTGCTCTCCTGGTGGCAAGTCTCTTGGGGTTTAGGGGGAAGATAGCAGGGATGCAGGAGTGGGCATGCTCTAGCGAGAGCATCCTAGGTCCTCTGTCTTAAGGCTTTTAGTTGTCCTTTCTTCGGCGGTGAGGGAAGGGGGAGGGGTGGAATCTTAGGGGACTCATTAGCTTTCCAGATGTGTTCTTTAATATGTTGAGTCATCAAAATGTGCACATAGATGGTCCAGGATTATTTCTGGTTAGTTTTGTTTTCAAAGAACATCATCAAGAGAAACCAGAACCAAGGCTGGTCTGCCCTGGGATGGTCTGGAATGTGTAAACCATTTGCTCCTAAGTGTCCTTGGTTAGGGAAGACAAAACTTTGTGATTCCTTAGCTGGCTGTATATTGTTCAAATTGTTTGGCCTTGTTTAAATATTTTGTCCCAGTTCCCCTAATTCCACTTGTCAAGGAATTTCTCTGACTTCTTACTATTCGGCCACACTTGAATCTCCCCTCTCCTTCTCTTTCCCTGTCTTCAAACAGAATGTCATAAAGTTCAAGCTAAAGTGAAAACACCGATAACTAATTGCTTGAAGCCTCACTCCATGGAGGTGCCCTTCTCTGTGGGTGGTTCATGCCTGTTGGTGGGACTGGGAGCCCTTAACTCCCAGGGAGAGGGGTCTCCAGGGACAGCAGGAGTACCATAGCCAGCCCAGTCAGACAGAGCTCAGTGACACTTCCAGCATTGGGGCTGGACAGAGTCTGAAGTGACCAGGAGCTCCATGTTCTTGTGAGGCTGGATTTGAAGAAGTGTTTGGGTAAGAAGTGTGGGGTGCCAGGCTGAACAGGACATGCAGGGACAGCAGACACTGGGCTGACAACACTGGGCATCTTCTTCTCTGACCCATAAGTGCTAGTCTTCTTGTTATTGTTTTCTATATTTAAATGTTAGCGAAATGAACCCTATCATATTTGTAGCAAAAATATATTTTGGTTTGTTGTTTGTCTCTAACTTTCTTTTGATATATTTGTATACACATGTAAGTATATACTGTTCCATAGTGAAATGTAGCATTTCTCTTCTTTTGTGGATTTTTCCTTTGTTTTTGTACTTTTGTAGCCTTTTCCAACATTGAAATGAGTTACCTATTAACTGCTTAAAAAAAATCTAATAGTTATTATGGTTTGGCTAATATAAAACTAAGTTTATTTTAGTGTGTGCAGTATAGTCAGAATGTAAGTTGATTTCCTTCCCCTAAATATTTAGCCAACATCTGCACACTGTTTGTTAACTAATTCATTCTCTCTTCATTGGTTTCCTTTGCTTCTTTTTTCACCCCAAACATCCCTTGTGGTGAAGCCTGCTGCTGCCTGACCCTCAGGCAACCACTGATCTGCTTTCTGTCTGTGGATGTCTCTCCCCGCATTTCACAGCAGGGCAATTCTATAACGTGTTGTAGAATGTGTCAGCAGTTTGTGCCTTTTACTTGTGTAATTGTGCCCTGGCTGCTGTAGGTCAGTGGATTGAGCGCTAGCCTGCAAACCAAAGGTTGCTGGTTCAAATTTTCAGTCAAGATACATGCCTGCATTGTGGGCCAGGTCCCCAGTTTGGGGTGCTTGAGAGGCAACCACACATTGATGTTTCTCTCCCTCACTTTCCCTGTCTCTAAAATAAACCATAAACAAATAAATAAATAAATATTGTGGAATTGTATTCCATTGTGTGGCTATTTATTCATTCATCAGTTGATGGACATTGTGTTGTTCCCACACTTTGGCTGTTGTGAATTAAGCTACTTTGAACATTCACGTACAAATCTATGTGTAAATGAATGTTTTTATATCTATGTGGTAGGTTTCTAGGAGTGAAATGCTTGAGTCATATCATAAGCTTAGGTTTACCTTTTTAAAGAAACTGCCAAACTGTTTTCCAAGGTGTCTGAGCCATTTTCATTCTTGTCAGTGATGCCCCACAGCCTCATCCATACTGTTACTGTATGCCTTTTACAACATTTGCATGTTTCCTTTTTATATTTTTAAGTGGTATAGCTGTCAGTCTTTTTCAGGTTATGCTTTAAAAGGAACTGTTTTCAATTCCCTGCATAGCAAGGAGAATGCAAACTTTCACTTCCCTACTTAACAGATTCTTATTTCAGGTCATAGTAACTTCCACAAAAGTTTATTTCCCCTAAAATATAAGGAAAAAAAAATGAAATATTTACTGCTCACCTTCTGCCCAATACCTAAAAATAATAATTTGAATTCAAAGCCAAGTAGATTATTTTTTATCCTCATCTGAGGACATGCTTATTGATTTTTAGAGAATGGGAAAAGGAGGGAAAATGACAGGGAGAGAAACACTGATTGGTTGCCTCTTGTACATATCTCAACTGGGGTTGAAACCTGCAGCCTAGGCATGTGACCTGATCAGGAATTGAACCCATGACCTTTCAGTTTATGGGACAATACTCCAACCAACTGAGCCACACTAGCTAGGGCCGAATTCCAGTAAGTTCTGATTTTGATCTTTGAGCTTACTTCTCTGGGCTTTGGAGATGATGAAAACATGAAAGCCTTGGAGTCCTTGAGACCCCATAGCATGAAAGCCACCAAGTCCCCTAGACATGAGGACATGGACAAGGCTTTTCGTCTCATTAATTAATCAGGAGGTTCATTGAGTACTTGGCTCTGTGGCCCAAGGTAGTTTTGCAGCTGCAGCCAAGGACATCTGGGTTGTTCCAGACAGGACCTGGAAGGCAGGTGCTGATGCAGAAACCCGGGCATTCTGCCTGTTCACTGACCTGGCCACAGGCAGCTCCTGCCAGCCCTCTGCATCCACGGGGCATGCCTTTCCCATGCTCTGTCATGGTGTCCTTGAAAATGCTGGGTTTTTCCAGTGTGAAATGGAACTTTTGGTTTTACATTATTCCTTCTCCACTGACTATGTGCCACCTGACTGGAAGAATTAGCCACAAGGGTCAAGAAACTCCTGTTCAGATGACTGTCTCTAGGTTATAGTTTCTTGCTGAGGGCCATCGGTGGGACACTGAGGTGTCTCACCATAGTCTGCAGAGTGCAGGATGTAGCAGGTATGTCTAACTAACTTCATATGCTGACCTTTATTTCTGCCAAGTCCTGTGGAGACCAGGCAGATAGACATTAATGAGTCAGGCATTGTGCAGCTGTGGGTGCTCAATTTGAACTGGCCTGTGCTCAGCCCCCTAGCATCCCAAGACTGTGCAGAATGACAACATTTGTTCTTTCCAGAGCTTCTGCAACAGAGGTCAGGATACTTTTAGGCAGAACTTTGTTGACTAGAGTGAACCTTTGCTTCTTTTAAAAGTACAACTCACTTATAATACCATCTACTCAAGCAATAAAGCAGTGTATCCTAGTGGAATTTAAAAAATAACGAGGTCTTCCCCTGGCTGGTAGTACAGTGGATAAGGCACCTGTGTGAGAACCCAAAGGTCGCTGGTTCGATTCCCTAGCCAGGGTGCATAACCAGGTTGCAAGCCAGGTCTCTAGCTAGGTCCATGGCTGGAGGCAGGTGAAAGGCAACCATACATTGATGTTTCTCTCCCTCTCTCCCTCCCTGCCTCTTTCCCTTCCTCTTTTTTTCTGGAAATAATAAATAAAATCTTTAAAAAAAATGTTTAAAAAAATAATGAAGTCTTATGTAAGTATTTGCCATCTTTCTGCTGTGAAACATGATATACAGCCATAAAAGTTCAGAACACTTATGAGCCATGCCTTCATTAATGATTATAAATCAAACCTCATGGAACACCACCCAGTTCTAGAAACTGCATATGGCCTGCCCCTGAGGCCTTCCCTCCCTCTTGCCCGCCCAGCTCCTCACCCCACTGCAGTTACTCAAACACCAGTGATAATTACTCCCTGACTCTCTATAGTGCCTGTTACCCTCTCAGCACCCTCTCGGAACACTATCATTTAGTTGCATCTGTTTCTGCTTTCTTAATGGTCTTCTTTGATGAACAGAAATTCTAAATTTTAATGATAGCAAGATTTTTCAGTATTTTCTTTGATGGTTAATGCTTTATATGTAGTTTAAGAACCTCTTGGTGACCAGAGGTCTTGAAGTCTACCTGCATTAGTTCTATTTTTTTAAAAAATATTTTATTCAGCCTGGCTGGTAGCACAGTGATTAAGGTGCCGGCCTGCGAACCCAAAGGTAGCAGGTTCGATTCCCCAGCCAGGGCACATAACCAGGTTGCAAACCAGGTCTCCAGTCAGGTCTGTGGCTGGAGGCAGGTGAAAAGCAACCATACATTGATATCTCTCTTCCTCTCTGCCTCTCTCCTTTCCCCTCTTTCTAAAAAAAAATAAAAATAAAAAAATATTTTATTCATTATTTTTAGAGAGAAGGGCAGAAAGGGAGGAATAAAGGAAGAGAAGCACCAATGTATGGTTGCCTTTCACCTGCCTTCAGCTCAGGACCTGGATGGAGACCTGGCTTGCAACCTGGTTATGTGCCCTGACTGGGGAATTGAACCAGCAACCCTTAGGTTCACAGGCAGGTGCCAATCCATTGAGCCACATTAGTCTGGGCTCCTGCATTAGTTCTAAAAGCTCCCGCTGGCCTCTATACCTAGACCAAGGCTCACAGTTGATGTCATTGCCTTGGTTTGACATTGGAAAGACCCTGCCACTTGGCAGTGCCCCCTTCCTCAGACAGGGGTCATGCTTGTGTGATGCCATTCTGAGATTCCTAGTCTGTTCCTCAGTCTGTGTATTTAAACTGATAAGAACAGATACTACACTTGATCTTAGCCAAAAGGCTGAGAAGAGACCTCAGTCTGTGTATTTAAAAAAATAAATCTTTGTGCTAATATCAAATATCACACTGGCTTAATTCCTGAACCTTTATAATATAATAAATCTTGGTGTCTGGTAGAATAAGTCTTTCCATTTCCATGAATTTTAGAATCAGCTTGTCAAGTTACACACACATGCCAATGCTGGAAATTTGGTTGGAATTATACTGAATTTATAGATCAGTTTTTAGAGAATTGACATCTTTATTATATTGAAAAATTCAATCCATAAACATGGTATATGCTTCCATTGACTTAGTCAAGTCTCTTTTATATTTCTTGATTTGAAAAAATTGCAAATAGAGTCTTGGAGCCCAGGCTGGGGCTGCGGCTGTCTCCCTGGGGCTAAGCACAGGCTGGGACCCCTCGCCCCAGTTAGGGAGCCCCCTCTCGAGTTTCCATTTTTCCTTTGTGTCCTAATTTTGGGTTGAACCTTGACTAAACATCTGGAGGATGGGAGCAAGTTCATTTCTTATCCAGGCCTCAGTTTCCACATCTCTAAGTTAAGGACTCTAATGCCCATGTCACAGGTATGGGAGCATTACACAAGAAAATATACTTGAAGCATTTGGTTTGGTCTGGAACATAAGAAGCCTCAGTTAATGTTAAATAAAATGAAACAAAACAGAACCAAGGAAACAAACCTGCAGGATGGGCACAAAAGGAGCTGCATAGGTAGCCTGGGGTCTACTTCCTACAGGAGGTGATCCTGGAAGGATGGGTGGATTTGCATATGGGAGCAGGGGGAGAGCAGTCCAGGGCCAAGGTTTCACACTCTGCATCCTCGCTCCTAGAAAGTTCAGTTGGAGGGAGATCTGTAGCCACTCTGCTGGTGAGTGGAGACAAGCAGAGACAGGCTGGGGGTGTTGTCATCTGGCTGTGGGCGGGCAGGGACAGCTGGCCTGGCGCTGGGCCTTCCAACCCTACACACAGTGTGTGCATTACCCCAGCTCCTTCAAGCCTTTTGTGCTCCAGTGAGAGCAAGTTGAGGCACAATCAGGATCGTAATAGCAGCAGGGAGTGGCGTCACAGGCAATTCTGGACATTTACTAGCAGAACTGAGGTGACAACTACCTGCAGAAGAGGACCCAGCAACTCTGATCTGGCCTCACTGCACATTCCAACATGCCAGGAAATTTGACAAGAAACACCTTAAAATCATAGTCAGACTGATGTTTCTGAAGCAGCAGAGGGTATTTCAAAGCAGGGAAAATTACCTGGGGTGCATGTAGGAGTTGCTCTAGAAGAGGTTAGAGCTGGAGTTGATTAGTCCTGCTTAATTTCCTAGTGACTGAGAGCCAAACCCAGCAGGTCCTCTGCCTCCCAGACTGGAATCCAGGGCCTGGGAAGGGGAAGGGTGGCAGGAAAGCCCGGCAGTAAGTGCCCTGGGTGGAGTATCGCTGCCCTGCAATCTGAGGAGCAGTCCTTCCCGGTCTCTGTCCTAATTGGCTTCCTGGCAGTGCACACCCTGACAGCCTCTTCCTTTCTTTGATTTCCTGCAAAGAACAATCTAGTACTTCTCACAGCTTGATGGGTCTAGGTGTTCCATGACACTGTCTCTGTAACATCTTTTCTCCAAAATTCAAGTCCTCCTATGTGAGGTGTAGGGTCAGGTGTCAGGGTTCTCTGGGAGCAGCTTCTTTGGTCTTCCGATGAGGAAATCTAAGCTCAGCTGCTGTGTGACTCATTTGTGCTGGGGTGGCCATTTGTGTGCCTTCAATTCTGAGGGAAGGCACACAAGTCATGGGAACAGTGACTTTCCATACAGAGAGGGGAGAGAAGCTGTCTAACACACTTCTCCCTACACAAGGCTGACTCAATGCAAGAAACAATAACAATGCAGAAACACCAAATAGTTTAGTGTATACCTTGCCAGTCTCAGGAGTCCTCCAGGTGACGTATATTTAATGGGCACTGCCTGTGCCAGGCAATTTTCTGAGCACTGGGACACAGCCTGGAGCCAGCCAGGCCAATGGCCATCCGGAATGTTCGGCATTCTCTCAGAGGCCAGCAGGAACAAGACACAATATAAGAGTGAGTAAGAGATAGTGACGGAAGGGGATGGGGCCAAGGAGGAAAATAGCAAAAAGAAGAGGTGCAGGAGTGGGAGCTGGTAGTTTAAATGCCCTGCAAAGGGACAAAATATGGTAAATGTGCAGAACCTGGACTTGAGCATTTCTCACAGGCCAGGCCTGGAGTCCAGCTCCATGGGTGCCTGTGGGAGGCACTTGGGGATGAGAGTAAGCACAGCTCACCCACATCGCTGAATTCTGCATGGTGGGGTCCACATGCCTTGGAAACTGTTCTCTGTGTTGACACATGTACCGAAGAAAACTGTTTGCCAAACAGATGTCCTGGCATTGAAGCTGGGGAGGCAGGAGAAGCAACTTTATTCTGAAACACCCAGATCTGGGCCAGAGCCCAGGCAGAGAGCTGGCTATTTCCCCAGGTGAGGGGATGCTGAGGGATCATGGGATCCTTCGCAGGTGCAAAGGGCACATTGGTTTTACCCCTTGGTGCTCCAGGAACCCTCCACCTCCGGAGGCCCCTTGCTTTCTACTCAGCCATTCTCAGAACCCCCAGCTAATCTCTGGTTTGTCTGTGACAACTTTCTTCTTGATCAAACTTTAGACAGGCTTCTCTTTGGGCTTCAACCTTGCCTTGCTCTATTTATCTAGTTCAATTTTTACTAAGAATCCTGATAGGAAAGTTTAGAAAGAGTTCTCTGACCCCTGATACCTGCCCTCCTTGGCTATCTGATCCAACTCCTCATCCTCACCCTTGATCTGACTGCCCTGGCTGGCCTTTAGCAAGAACCTGTAAAGTTGATTTAGCCAGAACCCTGCACCCCAGAGTCTCCTCTTAGTGGCTTCCCATTCACCAACCACCACTCTGCTCCTTGGCCATAAACCCCTGGCCATTTCACTGCATTCATTCCCAACCCTACCTCTCACCTATTGCAATAGCCTTAAAGTAAGTCTTCCTTACTGTTTTATTCCTCTGGGTGGGTTTAACCTTGGGCCAAGTGAGGAGCTGGAGCTTCCCACAGGGTGGAGGCCAGTCTCAGCTCAGTCCCTCTCCTTGCCTGGAGGACCCTTGAGGCCCCCAGTTTTACGGGGCTTTGGTGCAATCATTCAACTTTGAGGAAGTTAACTTGCACTTAATACAGAGCTCTAGAAGATTCTCAAACCTTTAAGAATTGAAATTTATAGATGGTTTGTATTGGAAAATGATAAACATATGCAAAAATAGACAACTTAGTAAAAGTAACCCCATTTATATTCACCTATAATCAGTTCATGGCCATCTTGTTTCATTTATATCCCCATTCCTTCTCCTATCTTTATCCTTTTATCAAATTCACACCTAGAGAAATTTATAAACCCCTAAGTATACCCTTTGGCAAATTTAATAAATACCCAAACCCCATATCACAATGTGGAGCATCTCTGTCACCCAGAAAATTCCTTCATGCCCCTTCCCAGGTAATATCCCCCTCCTATCAGATGGGATTATTATGATTTTTACCACTACAAAGTACTTCTGCCTGGTCTAGAGTTTTCTATAAATAAAGCCGTACAGCATGTATTGTCCTGTGGAAGATATGATTTTGTGATTCATTCATGTGTTTTCTTAGTATTACTGAGTGGTATTCCACTTGAGGGGAATAGCTCAATTTACCTATTGATGGACATGTATGCTATTTCCAGTTTGGGTCTGCTGTGACCTCTGTGTGCATGTGTGTATATACACATGCTTTCATTTCTCTCAGGCAAATACCTAGGAGTGGAACTGCTTCATCAGAGGAAGGTAATGTGTAGCATATAAGAAACTGCCAGACTGTTTCAGTGAGAAGCATCCAGTTCACACTCTGCTAACAGTGCCTGAGAGTTCCAGTTCCCCGATGCTGGGAGCTGGTAAGTGTGTGCCAGTACAGTGAGGTTGAAGTTTGCAGTTTTCCAGTGGTAAATGATGCTGAGCATTGCGCTTATTGGCATGCATGCACCTTCTCTTGGAAAGAGTCTGTTCAAATCTTTTGCCTATTAAAAATTTGGGAGTTGCTTGTCTTTTTATTATTGAGTTATAGAAGTTCTTCACATATTCTTGATTTTAGTTCTTTATCAGTCAGTGTTTGTTATTTGTGAATTCCATAGCTGAGAATTCACCTATTCACTAAAATGTATCTGTAACCCCCAAATCAACATGGTATTGTGGTGGTCATTTGTGGACATACATGAAATGGGAAAAATTTGAGTCACTGAAACACATGCCCCAGCTGGGTATGAACAAGGTGAAGCTCTGCTGAATTGTTTTAGCTGGTATACTGTAATAAGTGCTCTTGTCTCTGTCTATTATTTAGAACCCCATGGTTTTTCTTTTTAGTACTTTTTTTTTTTTTTTTTTGGCAATTTAGAACTGTGTGGTGGCCCCAGTGTAGTTCTGAAGTGCCATCTAGTGTCCCTAAGTGAAGAAGGCTGTGGTATGGCTTGTGGAGAAAACACATGTGCTAGATAAACTCCATTCAGGCAGGAGTTACCATGCTGTTGGTCATGTGTTCAATGTTAATGAATCAACAGTATAAATTAAATTCGGTATCTTGACATAGAAGTACATATAAAACATAATCCTGGATTTCCCCTAGGAGTAATGGTTCAGTGCTCCCTAATTCAGTGTTAAGGGTGATGTTATAGAGCATAACTACTGCAAATGAGATCAACTCATATGCACATTTTGCAAACATTTTCTACCAGCATGTGGCTTGTCTATTAATTTTACTGATATCTCTCTTTTTTTTAATTCTTAATTTATTTTATTAGTTTTTAAAATTTAATTTTATTGTTGTTGTATTACATTCATCCCCCTTTTCTCCTGACATCTCTTGATGGACTGTAGTTTTTTATTTTGTTGGAGGATAATCTACCAATTTTTTCTTCTATGGTTTTTCTTGGTGTATCCTCTCTAAGAAGCCTTTGTCTACACTCAAGACATGAAGACATTCTATATTCACTTCTAGAAGACTTATTGATTTAGTTTCATTTTAGGTCTACAATCCATTCCACACTGTTATTGTGTATATGTGAGGCAGGGGTCAAAGTTCACTTTTTTTCTTATGGCTATCCATTCACCTTAAAGCAGACCCCAGCCATTCTATCATTTTACCCTATCTCATTTCACTATGTAGCTCTAACATAGAAGGAGAGGACTCAGTTGTATGCAATGCCTATTAAAGGACTCCTATGCCCATAGTCTGCCCTTGGCTCTGGCTTATGATGTTAGCAGTTAAATGTCATGTATCACACAGGCTTTGGAAAAAGAGCTGGGCTATTACCTTCAAATCACGCAGTGCTCAAAAAGTTTTCCCTGTCTGATTTTATGCCTGGCCCTTCCCCTGTCCTTGAAGTAAATACCACATGAGGTGGGCACCAGATAGTCCAAATATTTAATTCACAGCTTCATATACTCTGAGTTAGGATTACTGAGTATCCCCTCTGCCAGATGTTAATACTCTTCTAGTTTCTATCCATGTTTGAATTAGGTGTTAAACTTACTCATTTATTCAACAAATATTTATGTATCTCCTGCTACATGTCAGGTACTGCAGTCAGCATGACACAATCTGATATGCATCTGTTATTTATTTATTTGTTTATTGATTTATTGTCACTGGTTCCCATGTGAGTAGTCTAAGGACCAGTGGATGTGTTGCTTGGGGTAAAAAGAATGGTTTCCTAATTGTGAATGTGCAGTGACATTGGGGAGAAGCGGGCAGATTCAGGAATGTTTGGGGGTTGGAGTAGACATGGCCTGCTGGCTGAGCTCAGGAGAGGCCATCAAGGCTCCTTGCCAGCTCCTGACCACAAGAAGGACAAGGGGAAAAATTCCATCCCTTTAAGCTGCCAAAATTCCTAAGTTAAGAGGAGGCTCAGGTGTGAGGAGTGAGTTTAACAAGGCCACATGACCACAAAGAAGTGTCCAGAAAAACACAAACTTCCTTTCTGTCTCCTACACTCCTGCTGAAGGCTGGCAATGTGCTCACACACTGCTCTCCTCACCTGCAGTCCTGGTCAGGTGTAGGAATCCTATTTGGTATTTAGAAAAGAAAACAAAATATGATAAGAACCTTGACTTACTAACAGGCACATTTTCACATATTAAGAGAGTTCCCACCACACTCTTTCCTGGCGTTTTGGGCGTCAGATTTTGTTTGGCTGTTTCTTCAGTGTGGGCATTTGACTCTCCTCCAATTTCACATTCTCTGCTTGGCCAGGCCACAGTTGGCAGGACAGTTCGAGAGCCTGTTTTCCGGAGCCTTGGCAATAATTTAGTTTAGGACCCAGTGGTGCAGAACCTGGGAAGTCATCCCAAGAAAACAACTGAAGGAAAAAAAGTACAGGAAGACATTCATTGTGGCATTCTTTGTAACAGAGGAACAATCTCAAATGGCTGGTGAGTTCAACATGGGACACAGCCCAAGTACACTGGAGGACATGGCACATGCAATTGCATGTGAAGCCCGTGCAATTGCATGGCCAGGTGCCCTCATATTTCAAGTGAATAGATAGTTATAACATTGTGATTACAGCATAAAAAATGGATGTAAAAACATAAGGAAAACAAGGTGCCAAGGTGGGGATGTCAGCAGTTTAATTCATTTTTTTTTTTGTGTAAAAAACTTGATTTTAATGACATTTAGCAGGCTTTTACAATATGTAGAAATCAGGAAAGTGATAGCTAACATTTTGTAAGTTATTTAAATTGAGGGGTAGTTATTTCACTTGGATACAAATTGACCACATTTTTTTTCTTTTAATTTTATTGTTGCTATATTACATCCATCCCCTTTTTGCTCCCCTCTGTCCCCCTCCACACCCACCCATTCCCCACAAAGTCAATCCCACCTGTTGTCCATGTCCATGGTTCCTTTATACTAGGTTCTTGTCTAAGCTGCTCCCCTTCTTTGCCTCTGCCTCCCCCCACCCCCAACCCCGTTCCCCCTGACCACTGAAGGCCTATTCCTTGTATTCATATGCTTGGTTCTGTTTTGCTTCTTGTTAGTTTTGCTCATTATTGTCCCGTAATGGGTGAGATCATATCATATTTGTCCTTCACTGACTGGCTTATTTCACTAAGGATAATACTCTCCAGTTCCATCCATGTTGTTGCAAAGGGTACAAGTTCCTTCTTTCTTTCTGCTATATAGAATTCCATTGTGTAAATGGACCAAAGTTTTTTGATCCAATCATCCAGTGATGGGCACTTAGGCTGTTTCCAGCACTTGGCTATTGTAAATAGTGCCGCTATGAACATAGGTGTGCATAGGTTCTTCTGAATTGGTGTTTCAGGATTCTTTGGGTATAGTCCAAGTAGTGGAATTGCTGGATCAAAACGCAGTTCCATTTTTAGTTTTTTAAGGAAACCCCATTACTGTTTTCCACAGTGGCTGCACCAGCCTACATTCCCACCAACAGTGTATGAGGGTTCCCTTTGCCCCGCATCCTCGCCAACACTTGTTGTTTGTTGATTTGCTGATGATTGCCATTCTAACAGGTGTGAGGAGGTATCTTAATGCAGTTTTAATTTGCATCTCTCTGATGACTAGTGATGTTGAGCATTCTTCCATATGCCTCTGGGCCCTTTGTGTATCTTCCTCAGTGAGTTGTCTGTTCAGGTCCTTTGCCCATTTTTTAATTGGGCTGTCTGTCTCCCTGGTGTTGAGTCACATTAGTTCTTTATATATTTTGGAGATCAGACCCTTGTCTGAGGTATCATTGGCAATTATGTTTTCCCATACAGTTGGTTCCCTTTGAATTTTGCTGATATTTTCTTTAGCTGAACAGAA
>PVIW01015696.1:0-18947 GCA_004026585.1 Noctilio leporinus | reverse complement strand
GGGGAGGGAGGAGGCAGAGGCAAGAAAGGGGATCAGCTTAGACAAGAACCTAGTATAAAAGAACAATGGACATGGACAACAGGGGGGATTGACTTTGGGGGGAATGGGTGGGTGTGGAGGGGAACAGAGGGGAGCAAAAAGGGGATGGATGAAATACAACAACAATAAAATTTAAAAAAAATTTACATGGGGCCAAAAACACCCACCAATAGCCACAGCAATCTGGTGAAAGAAGAACAAGGTAGGAGGAATCACAATACTGGACATCAAACTATACTACAAGGCAACTGTAATAAAAACAGTCTGGTACTGGCAGAAGAATAGATATATAGATCAATGGAACAGAATAGAGCACCCAGAAATAAAACCAGGACTCTATGGTCAATTAATATTTGACAAAGGGGGGAAGGAACATAAAATGGAGTAAAAACAGTCTGTTCAACAAGTGGTGTTGGGAGAACGGGACAGCAACATGCAAAAAGATAAAACTAAATTACCAACTTACACCATACACCAGAATAAACTCAAGATGGATAAACGACTTAAAGATAAGCAGTGCCACCATAAAGGTCCTGAAGAAAAACCTAGGCAGTAAAATTTTAGATATCCAATGCAGAAATATGTTTACTGATACTTCACCAAGGGTAAAGAAATCAAAGAACAAATAAACACATGGAACAATATCAAATTGAAAAGTTTCTGTTCAGCTAAATGAAACACCAGCAAAATTCAAAGGGAACCAACTGTATGGGAAAACATATTTGCCAATGATACTTCAGACAAGGGTTTTAATTCCAAAATATATAAAGAACTTATGAGACTCAACACCAGAGAGACAAACGTCCCCATTGAAAAATAAGCAAATGACCTAAATAGACACCTCTCTGAGGAAGACATACAAAGGACCCAAAGGCATATGAAAGAATGTTCAACATCACTAGCAGTCAGAGACATGCAAATGAAAACCACAATAAGTTACCACCTCCCATCTGTTAGAATGCCATTCATCAACAAATCAACAAACAACAAGTGTTGGTGAGGATGTAGGGAAAAGGGAACCTTGGTGCACTGTTGGTGGGAATGCAAGGTAGTGTAGCCACAATGGAAAACAGCGTGGAGTTTCCTTACAAAGCTAAAAATGGAACTGCCTTTTGATTCAGCAATTCCACTACTAGGAATATATCCGAAGTACCCTGAAACACCAATTCAGAAGAACCTATGTATCACTATGTTCTTAGCAGCACCATTTACAACAGCCAAGTGCTGGAAACAACCTAAGTGCCCATCAGTGGATGATTGGATCAAAAAACTTTGGTATGTTTACATAATGGAATACTACAGAGTAGAAAGAAAGAAGGAACTCCGATCCTTTGCAACAACATGGATGGAACTAGAAAGTATTATGCTTAGTGAAATAAGCCAATCAGTGCAAGACAAATACCATATGATCTCACCCAGTACAGGACAATAATGAACAAAACAAACAACAAGCAAAACTGAACCAGATACATGCATACAGTGAATAGACCTTCAGTGGGCAGCTGGGAGGGGGAGTGGGTAGGAAGAGGCAAAGAAAGGGAGCAATTTAGTGAAGAACCTAGTATGGAAGAACCATGGACTTGGACAACAAGTGGGATTGACTTTGTCAGGGAGTGGATGGGTGGGTGGGAAGGGGACAGAGGGGAGTAAAAAGGGGATGGATGTGTTCAACAACAATAAAATTAAATTTTAAAAAATCATCAGTGATGAGTGTAACCACGCAATGAAAACAGACAACCACCACAAATCATGGCTTGGCTTACCATCCCATTAATTGTCTAGATAGACTTCAGAAAGTGTGGAAGAAAATACAATAATACAAAATAACATGAAATGTGCCATGTTGCAGCCATTACATTTCAATAATACAAAAATTGAGAAAATACCCTACTAGTATTCAAAAAGTATCTAATTTACAAAAAAGTCATTCATAATCAATGACAAGTGAAGCTTTAGCACCTGCCTTTGTTTATTTTCATATTAGTTATTAACAAAAATGAAAATATAAACTGATATTCATGTTGGAACTATAGCCTTTTGTAAATTGTAACCATACATTAATTATGAATACTAAAATTGGCAAAAATCAACAGACACTGTGTGTGAGTCACATAGCTACATGAAATTTACAATAAGTTAATAGATGTTTTTACTGTTATTTATAAATTGTATATTATTCATTCTTTATATGAATGTTTATAATAAACACATATGCAAATATATATACATATATTTTTGGAAAGTTTGTTGTTACACATTTATGATGGACACCACAAAAAGTGTGTCTATATATTATTTACATACATTACAATGAATGGTTCGTATCTTTTCATATGTAGGGTCTATATCAATGTTTCTGCCAAATCATACAACTATAAAATTATTCCAAATTGTGTCTAAGTGCTTAGGACTTCACTATAAAAAGAAGTTAGTGTTCAGTATTTGACACTATGCAGGTGAGATGACAAGAGTGTTCATTCTAGAATCAGACATTGTGTCGGTTTCAAATCTCTGACACTTACAAGCAATGTCTGCAGACAACTTACTTAGTAACTTAGTGCCTTATCAGTGAATAAAACAAAAACTACTGAAACTTTAAAAAAATAATAATTTTTAAAATAACAATGCTGAATCTATTTATTTGCTAGGTCAGGGAACACTCATTTGTGAAGGAGAAAGGGTTTTTTTCAAAGCTTGAAAAGGGATGGTCATGGACTTGTGCCAATGCAGGAATAAAAACCAGCACTCAGACTGAATGGAATGAAACCATAAGTTTGTACACACTTAGGTATAAGAAATCCCTTTCACTCATAGTTAGGCAGGTATCTTAAGCTAGGCCCAGTAACTAGGTCAAAGTTCACCGGTACTTACCAACTTCAGCTGGTTAGTGTTAGTTGTGATAAAACACAGCAAATAAGTTCCTTGGTTTTGTAGTTTTCCATTTGTTTTATTTTATTTTCTGTATGATATTATTTTAAATTATATATTAGATTCAAATGTTTAAAAATATCTAGAAGGGAACAATTATTTAATTCTATTGACAGCAGATCTGCCTAAGCATGTGATATGATGGTAAGACCTTGATTCTCAATGAAAAAAAGTGAAGCTCATTATAGCATATTCATGTCACACCTGTGGACTCCACAGAGTGTCAGAAAGGAAGTAACTAATGTGCATAGAGTGCTCAGAATTAGGCACATGATCAACACTTGATAGATGTCAATTGTTTACATTTCACTTCAAAAAATACTGAGTAAATTCTAGCCTAGTCCTGTGTTCCAGTAGATCAGAAAGTTATCACCTCTAATTCCTCTTATTGAAAGGGATAGTATCACTTATAATATTTATATTTGTAATTTCAGAGCTTGGTACAATGTCTCAAACAGACTACGTTCTCAACAAATTATTATCATTGTTACACTATTCTGGGTAAACAGTGATATACCTGGGATTTTTTGCATTTAATAAAATAACCTCTAAGCATAATAAAATATGTATTTTATTACAAAAATAAAAATATGAATTTACTATGTGTCAACTATCTTTCTATTTTGTTCACTTTTCCATTATAGAAAAGTCATGCACAGAAAGGTTAAAACTTGTCCAGGTACAAACAATAATAAATGGTGAAGCCAGAATTTGAACCTGTAACTGCGTATAGAACTCCAAAATGCATGTTCTTGCCATCATGACCTACTGCCTTCATTTTATAGCGTAGAATTTGTCTGTGAATAATTTCACAATTCTGAAAGGAGATTATGTGTCCTAGAACAAAAATTCTCTGATTTTGAAAGAACAAATAGATGTCCCCTTTGGGGAATCACCAGGCAGAATCAAAAGTGAGCAAAAGATGCTAAACTGAGAAGAGAGCTATTCATCAGTGAGGGCATTCCTCAGAGACCCTTAGAGACAACTTTCCTGGCTTTTGATCAGCTTAGTCTTTGGTTCCATTTAACGATATCAGAAGATAATACCTTAAGCAACTTCAATCTTACCTGTATAATTGCAGAACTTTTTTTACTAAATTTCTCTTAATCTGTGCTAATGTATTACATTTTTCAATGTTAGTATGGGAAAAAGAAAAAGATCTAAAACAAAAAAAAATGTATTGATTTAAAAAATCAGTGGTTTGTCCCAACTTATACATTACCGTCTTACCTCTAAATCATATCACCTGTGACACCTTTCTTTACCTCTTATCCCTTCAGGGCTCAGCTGACATCTGACTACATGCATGTCAGGGATCTATTACTGTTTAGTAAACTATTTCAAACTTGATATGATGGTAGGACCTTGATTCTCAGTGAAAAAAGTGCAGCCCACTATGGCACATTCATGTTACAGCTGTGGACTCCACAGAATGTCAGAAAGGAAGAGACTAATGTGTATAAAGTGCTCAGATTTAGGTACACGGTCAACACTTGGTAGATGTCAGTTTTTCACTTTAGAAAACACTGAGTAAATTCTAGCCTAGTCCTATGTCCTAGTAGAGCCTTAAAAGAAGATCCCTTCCAGCCCTAATCAAGCTTTCAGATGACATAGCCCCCAGTGACATATAATTTCAGCATCAAGAGAGACCCAGACCCAGAACCACCCAGCTAAACCACTCCTGACTTCTAACTCTCAGAAATGGAGTTATCTAATAAATACCTTTTGTTCTAGGTTGCTAAAAGTAAATTAAAATGAAAAATAAATACATAATGGGTTCCCACATTTTCTGTAAAGGGCTAGATAATATATATTTCAGACTTTGAAAGCTATGTAGTCTCAGTCACAACTACTGATTTTGTCATGGTTGTGAAAAGTAGCAATATTCAATATATAAACATAAAAGCATGTCTGTGTTATAATCAACTTTGTTTACTTGCTAACAGTGACAATTTATTATTTCTAACAATAATTGCCTGTGCCCGCATTAACCAGGGAGCTTGGCTTGGTTGAAACATGTCAGAAAGCTTCACTCATATGTCTGACACCCCAACAGGGGTCATTGGAACAGGTGTGAACTTCTTGTTTCTTTATCCCTTCTTGCGGTCTTTCACCATTCAACAGTCCAGCTTGGATTTCTTTATGTGAAAGTTAGGTAGATCTCAAGAGCACTGAAGTAATAGCTTCTATGACACCTCATGTCCAGAGAACTTGCACAAAGTTACATGGTCAAAGCAAGTTACAGTGACAGGTAGTCTGGACTTACAGGGAAAAGACACAGGTACGGTCTCCTTCTGGAAGGAGCAGCATATACACACAGGAATGAAGGGATTGGTGGTTGCCACCTCTTGCAAGAAAACTACCATAGCACTTATCACATACACTACATGATTTATCATAAAATAATGGTGTACACAAAGGTACAAGTGATCATGGAAGTTTATGGTCAAACTGAAGAAAATGGAGACTGCTGAGTATATGGAAAGAATAATTCATCTCTCAAAAGTTGATTAAGTTTTAAATAAGTGCCAGTCATAGCTTAGATATTTTGAAATAAATGATAATAATAATAATAAATCCTTGTATCAACAATAAAAAAAAGTGTGGGTCAATATGCTAGATTTCCAGGGATACCAATATTGACAGACATAGCTCTTGTTTTCGAGTTCACATGATATGACAAAGAAGGGCCTGAAAGGAAATAAATTTCAGTAACACAATACATTCCAGTATAGAAATTGGAATAATCAAAGAACCATGGGATCACACTGAGGGGAATTTTGCCTGGAGATGTTAAAGAAGGCTTTATGAAAGAGATAATATTATAATACTATCTTAATGAATAAGGAGGGGCTGATATGATGGACCAGACATAAGGTTGTTCTAGACAGAAAAGTCAGTGTAGAAATGCGAGAAGGCTACAAGAGCTTGGCTGCTCTGGGAAACTAGACACAAATGTTATGAAGGGGGCTTTTGAATCTAGTTGGGAAAAGTCTCAAAGACCTGAGTGACATGCAAAAATGCCCTGTATTCAAACTGCATGCAAAAGTAATCTGAGGCAGGATTTTGTACCTTCAAAAAACTATATAGAACAGAAATTGGTGAAACAAGAAACAAGAACTACAATACCTGTTAAAATGTTTTTTTACAATACTACAGGCAAAAATTAATGACAACTGGAGAAAAAACACATTTGAATATCTTTGTTTGCTTATGCTACTCAGTGAAGGGGAAACTGCTATAGAGGAATTGGGCTTAGAGGGATAACAATGATGAGGAAGAGTAGATAAAGAGAACAACAAGTACAAAAATAAAAAGCAACATGTTTTGGATAAAACTTCATTGTGAAGGAATCCTAAGAATTAACTTGGCCTTCAATAATTATGTCATTTTACTTTTAGTAATGAACCTTGTAAAAATGTACATTTTTAACAGACATAGTGCTCTTTTTAAGATAAATCAAGAATTCACACTAGTGCTGAATATAAGGTTTTTAAACATATTTTAAATGCATTTATTGTTTCTTCTCAAGTCATAGAAATAAGGTAGATCCATTCATTATAGAAGTGTCTCTAATGAATAAAGATAAAGGAGCAGTAACAAAGACGAAGCATGACAAAACAGAATAGAAGATCTCCTGTTAGCCTCTCCTTTACTACCCCCAAGGGTAACTTTCATTGTCCTATAATGGGCACAAGTAGGCAACATGGAAAAGAAAAAATAATAATTTTATTTCTTTTTTTTTAAAAGATTTTGTTCATTATTTTTAGAGAGAGGGGAAGGGAGGGAGGCAGAGAGGGAGAGAGACATCAATATATGGTTGCCTTTCACTTGTCTCCAGTTATGGACCTGGCTGGAGACCTGGCTTGCAACCTGGTCGGGTGCCCTGGGTAGGAATCGAACCAGCAACCTTTGGGTTTGCAGGCTGGTGCCAATCCTCTGAGCCACCCCAGCCAGGGCTAATTTTATTTCTTATAGAAATCTTAAGTATAACATTCAGAGCAAAACCAATTGAACTAAGAATAAAAAACACTATGGAGATTGTAAATTGAAACGGACATTTTTTTATCTATACTCTAGAGATAATCAGCTACCCCTGGTCCCACCACCCTCCCCCCAGTCACACAAAATCACACACACACACACACACACACACACACACACAATGTTGTTTCACATGGCAGAGCCTTTGCTGATGGCCCAGCTTCACACCAAGCCACATAAATCCTCTGTGTTGATCTTAGTTTGGCTAATTTCTGCTAGTCCTTCAAGACCTGCTTAGACTTAATCTTTCTCCAGAATCTGTGATCAAGACCAGGTCCCTCTGAATACCTTCATCCCAACAATGATTATTCTATTTATTTTGTTTACTGATTTATCTCTTCCATTGAACTGTAAGCTCCCTAGGAACAGTGCTTCTGCTGTACCCACCATTATATCCCCAGGAGTTAATGTAGGCTGGAAAAAGAGTAAATGTTTGATAAGTGGCTACTAAACTGGTGTGCTGGGATGCAAAGTGGAACTAGTGATAGTACTAAGAACAACAATGCTATTACAGTTCTCAGGAACAGGATAGTGGCAAGGAATGATGTGTTCAATTAGGAGGACCAATCTAATGAATAATCACTTATACCCTTAGAATGAATATTATTCACATTTAACTATCTACCTGCTAGTATTAAAATACATTTCCACTGAATTCAGTGTTTTCCCCACCTTTTGTTTGAACATGTTTCACAGCTAACTTTTACTCATGAATTATTTATAATACATTTTAAACGGGTATAAGTTAATTGACCCTGTCTGTATGAGGCACCAAAAATCTCACCCTGTAACAATTAAATCTTAGATGTGGGCCATTATTTAAGGGTAATGACTTTTCATCAGTTTGGCAATACATTATTGCTTAACAGGTTCATCCAATTCTATATATCACACCTCTGCTTTTAATCCCCCCAAAATTCAACACTTGCTAACTAACCACATGTCCCAAAATGAGCTTAGCCCTTTTCCAATCACACAAGGGAATCTTCCCCTCCACTGAATTAATCACATTATTATTACTTCTTTCAAGAAGTCAATTTCTACAAGTTATCCTAGAATTCCAGATCATATTATTGGCCTAACATTTCTGCACTTACTCCTTTTTTAAAGAGTCATCAATGCTTACTGACTTTTGTCCTAAAATTTGGCTTATCTCCTATCTCAGCTACTGACAGTGCCCTAGGTAGGATCTCAGTATCCCCAACTTGCACTGCAGTCAGACTCCTCACCCATCTCTCCTCCTCAGCCTCCTCCCTCAATTTCATTCATTGTTTCTAAAACAGAAAACAGACCATGTCACATGGCTGCATAGACTATTCCAGAACCCACAGGCCCTCAATATTCTGCTTGATTAAATAAATATAAATCAATAAATCATCTGCCAATTCCAAAATGTAATTGTCAAATGTCTTTGTTATTATTGCATTTCAAAAGTGAAAACAAAGACCAATTAGAAAAATAAATGTTTTTGACTGGCAAACAAAATAGAGTTTAATTATAATATGAGATTTGAAATAGAGATTGACAGAGGCACTGAGTACCCTATAGAGAGCAATGCTTCTTCCCATATATACAAGGAAAAACTAAGGCCTACAGAGAGTGTGACTTAAGGAATCTAGTATCTTTTCATGAATGTAGCAGTTCCACGTATTTGGCCCCATTGGTTCAGAGTTAGTGCTAATAAAATGTACTTGAACAAAAATGCTCAATTTTTGAATATACATTTTGTTAAGTAAACGTCTGATTCAGTATATGCAGAAAAGGAAAATGTAACTTACTAAGGAGAAATAGCATTTCCTAACATTCTAACATTGCGACTGTATGTAAATAGTTACTAGTAACTATTCATGATTCTTTGTATTCATTAAAATCAGAAGCAGATTTGCAGAAGAGAATATATCCTGTAAAGGAAAATAACTATTTTTAATGACAGACTCTTTATAACTGAGATTAATTTTCTTGTCTATTACTTACAAGTTTCTTGGTAGTTTCTATTCACAGGAATTAGCATTCTTTGTGATTGTGGAAACTGCTTCCTGTGATAACCAACCACCTTTTCATATCAATATTCTCTAAGCCCTTGAGAAAGGAACTTAAAAAATGTAATTCTGGTTGAAAAGGAAACCCATCAATCATAACGAAACATCCAAAGCAGTAATATGTATATATCTATGTCTATATCTATATCTATATCTATATCTATATCTATATATTATACTGAAGAATGTTAAATACAGACATCTAGGTAAACTGAATGATCAATTGTGAAAAGAAGAGCTGTGTTTAGAAACTACACCAGTATCTGTCAGGTCCTGTGTTTCCAGATCCAAGACCTCTAAGTGGTGATAGTGGGGAGGGCTCCAGTCTGGTGGTGAAAAACTTTCTTGGAGCCTTTGGGAGGTTGTGCATGCTTTATTGCAGTGGCAGGGTTACTGCACAGCCAGGCTGCTGAGAGTGCTGGTGTTACCATGCTTAGTTTGTCCACTCTCCAACAGCAGCAGTGCACGCAGAGAGTTTACAGCAAGAGAAGTCTTATATACACATTGGGAAAAAGGAGGCCCTATGCCAAAGGGTTACATAGGGGGTGGCATCAGCCTGCCCAAAGTTACTAACTTGGTCACCTCCAGAGACCAGTGTTTCAAAGGTTCTGAAGATAAGATTAACTCCAAGGCTGACTCCAAAGCTGACCCCATGAGAAGGTCCAGCCATATACAGACAGGGGGCTTCCTTCCCCTTACAATATCCAGGTCAGTCAGACCCTTCTTATAATTCAGTGTTTGGGATCTTCACACCAAAGAAGTGCTTTTGTGGGGCATTGTTATTGAGCACTGCAGTATTATGTACTGCCATTTCAGATTTAGCCATATAAAGTGGTATTTGGTAATTTTATTTTTTCTTCCCACTCCCATTTCAGGACTAGCCATGCAACTAGTCACATATCAAACCTAGAAGGACCATAAACAACAAGTCAGCTAATTCCTACACCATCGACTTAGCTTCTGCATTGGAAAAGTCAGGGATTATATTATCCACCACTCAAATTTATTCACTTCCAAAACTATAAAGCTATATTGTCTGGTATAATAGCTACATGAGGTTATTTATCTAAGTTGAAACAAAATTAAACATGTAATTCCTTATTGATATTCCTTACATCTCAAGTATTCCGTAACAATAAGGGACAAGTGGCCACAATATCAGGCAGTGTAGCTAACATACCATTGCAACAAGTTATATTGGCCAGCTTTAGAAGATTTATTTAGAATCTTTAAAAAAATTAACAAATAATAATAAGTAAAGATCAAATGATTTTCCATAACTTCTGGTGCTTTTAGTTACTATCTATACAAATTCATCTAAGCCTCAAAGTTCTACTGTTTCAATTATCCATTGCTGCATACATAACCAGCCAATCAAAAATTTGTGTCTTTAAATAATTATTTTATTTCTCACAATTCTGTGGGTTAATTAGGTCTAGCTGAAGAAAATTTTTCTAGTCTGACTTGGAGTTTCTCATACTTAGGATGAGAAAGCTCTGTCCCCCCTTTTCCTCTCTTTCTCTTCTCTGTCTTGCTTTCTCTCTCTCCATTTATCCTCAGAAAACATTTTAATATATCCACTAAATCACAGACCCTACCAAGTGTGCCACCACTTCAGTTCATAGCTCTATAAATTTCCATAGACTACTTTTCTTCTAGCCTTGTACTGTTGATATAAATGTTAAATTTTTCTTCAAATCTTTCTTGAGTTTATACCTTCTTTACTATCCCTGTTCCACCAAAAGATACATTAAATTTCTCAAACAAAGCAGGTGCTACATATTTTAGTATCTGTGTACCTCTCATAGACTTCCAGCACTTAGCTAAGTACTATGAAGCCATTAATAAATAAAATATTGAATTGATTCTATTCTCACCACCACCCATGCCAGGCACCACTGTCTCCAAAAACAGGAGAGTTTCCATCAATTTCCATCAATCATTATGCAGGGTAAGGTGACAATAAACTTTAGAGTTAGATGGACCAAAGCTTAAACCCCAGATTCAATATCCCATGACATTATACTGTTTCAAAAGCAACTGTATGTTACTCATAATGTAACTGTGGAGCTGACTTCTATCTCTGAAAAGTTAATTATAGAGTAAGAAGTAAAAAACAGTACAAAGCAACAAAAGCAAAAATGAAAACTCTAAGAGAAGTTACAACATCAGGCTTCTGGATTTTGTATTACTTACTAGCTCAGCATTTTCACTTATATGGCATTGGCATTCCCTTTTTTCTCACAGGAACATGCAGGTGCGCACGCACACACACTTATTTAGGTGTCAAGTGTCTCTAGGCTCTTTAAAGACTTAACTAGATAAACTTGCCAATGAAAACTGCCTAATAGTGATTTGCATGTTTTGTTTTGTTTTTTAACTTTAGTTATAAGCAGTGTAATTTTCTTACTGAAAATCCAGATTTTAATGATTCAGGATTGAATACCATGAAACTGCTTTTGTTGGTAGTAAAAACATTTTTACTACCTCAAGTCATCACAAACACCAAATGTAACTATTTTTCTTTCAATGCAGAGATCCTGGGATACTCAGATTCATAACCTACAAAGAAAAAAGGTTTGTCAGCTGCCTTAGCCTTTGACACAAATATTTCTATGGGTGATTGAGATGATCTATGTGGGTACTAAGATATAAAGTGTAAGCAGAAATGAGCCATTTTGTAGTATTTATTCTGCACAGTCTCTAAAATAGTGACATAGATGAGATCTGAAACAGGAAACCAGAAATAATGTGTCTTCTTTAATTTATACAAGAAAGCAACAGGGAAAAGAAACCCCTTGAACTTTGGCAGTTGGAATTAAAAGCAGCATCCAGTGAGATTTTCATCCAGGTAAACCTTGGTTCTGAATTAATTTACATTTTGAAGATCAAGGAGTTTTATTAACCAATTTTGAAGATTGTGTACCTCAGAGGTTAGCTAGAAAACTACTCAAATAGAGTTTTAATCCCTATGATAGATATGAAGGACAGAAGTGGCAATAAGAGCAAAGGAAATGACTTGGCTTTGGTTGGGTGCTACTATTTCCAAATACAATAATGGCTGGTGATTAATAGTCAAGGTTGATCAAGGCTCTGGGATCAGGCAGCATAGCTCTGAAGTCAATCTTTGCCATTATTTGCTGAATGAACTTGGACAACAATTTTTACTTCTCAAACCTGCTTTTCCAAATGTAAGATATACTAACAATAGTTCACACCTTACAGGTTTGTTGTGAAAATTAATATAATGTATGTAAATCTCTTAAGGGTACAATAAGAGTTATCTATGATTATTATTGGCATAAATGTTTTTATTTAAACACTACAACTAAAACCATCTCATAGGGTAATATTATCCTTAATTTACATGTAATAAAGTTAGCCTCAGAGAAGAAGCAAAACAAACAAAAACCTATCTAAGGTCACACAGCAATCAGCCTATATGCAAAGACCATGCTTTTAAGCCAGCATGGTCCATAGTCTAGTGGGTAGAAAGACAGTAATTACCAATGTATACAAGAGTTAGTTCTCCAAGTAGAAAACAATTGCTACATTCAGACCTCTGGAGAGTAAGGGGTATGGAAATTTCAACACTGCAAGAATTCAATAGATACTTTTTGAATAAACGAAGAAATTGTAGTAGAAACAGGCTTAGGCAATTTTGTTTTACTACAATGATTTTAGCACACAGTAAGATCCTTAGCTCTAGTTTTCAAGCTCAAAGATCCCCCCGATGAGTGTGTGTTGAGACACTAAGGGACACATGTTAATAGCAGTTTGAGGGCTTCCTTTGAGTGGCCACAAGTCTCTACCACAGACTGATGGTTCCTGTCATTTCAGGGAGCTTCTGTTTACACATCAAGCCTTTGCTTCCTTTCCCCACCCCAGCCAGACTCTATGAACTATAACAGTGGGTCTAATGGACTGCTGCACTTTGTTAATTTACCTACTAATTTTACAAATGGACTGTCTCAGGGGAAATAAAGCTTATTATTATTATTATTTTTTTTGAAACAACATTCTTCAAATCTCACTAGACATATCTCCAGGCCTTGTTCAAATAGAAAAAATGAATTGTCCAAGGTGCCATTTCTCAATTTAATACTTCCTCAGTGGCATCATGCAGATAGAATGATTAGTCAATTAAAAAAGGTGATTCATCAATAAATAAATGTTAGCAGCCTAATATTTAGGAGGATTAATAAGAGGAAACAAATACAGTGCATGTATAACCTAGTGTGTCCAGAATCCAATAGGAGATAGAATTTAAAATGAAGAAAGCCAAAAATATTCCCTTATTTCTGGTGATTAATAAAACAGAAAAATAAACATAGTGAAATTATTAGAAGACAATTAGTAGAGTCCTTTTTTTAAAGAGACTACACTGGAATGACCAAGTGGTCTACAGTGCCATCTACATTATGTTTGGGAAAGAGTAGGAGCACAGTGGTCCCCAAAAGCTGATATTCATAACTCAGCCACACTCTGCTTACAGATACTCCTCAATTATTTAGATTAACTGAAAAACACACCCAGACTATTGCTCAAGTTTGGGAAAATAGTTGATTTTACCCCAATAAACTGTTCTCAAGACAAAAACCCAAACATACACATATTCTTATACCATTATGACCAAGTGCAACAGCCAAGCCCTGTAAAATAATTGTAAATAGATGAAAAAATTTACAATGATCACTATATTTGTGTAAATATTTACAAAATGGAACAATTTATTTTGCTAAATACATAAATCATTTTAATCTTCTTTTCTACATCTCTAATTAGACAACACCCTTTTCTGTAGCTGGTAACAATGTGTCATTCATTCCAAGCCTGGCCAGCATTCTCAAAGTACAAATTATAAAATAAGCACCTTTTCTGAAACGGCAGAGTGAAGACCTTGGTGAACTCACTTTCTGATTAAAACAACGATTCAGAGAAAACAATTAAAATAAACAATTTCAGAACCCTGATATTTAACCTGAGCCACAGAACCAATTGAAAATTACCTAGTCAGGGGAAACTACCAAAGCTCAGGAGAACAGGAATATGTGATATTCTGGTTTCTCTTCCTCCCCAGCTCAGAGGCCAGGCAGCCAACCACAAACTTGCAATCCAGTAGACAATGGGGAGAGCTAGAGCTCCATTAAAAGCACCTTCATCAAAGCACAGTCAAAATTATGTTGAAAATTAGTATTTGCCTGGAAAATCTCCCCTTTCACAGTGGGGTGACTGTTTAATTGAACTCCAGCTCAGCTGGATAGGGAGGGGAGAGGTCAACTCCAGGACATTGCCAAAGCAACAGCAGAGTGCTGGCAACACTCTGTTGTGATTTCAGCTAGAAGAAACAACAGTTTAGATGGAATTTAATGGGAAATCTGGGAGAACTAAAAACTGAAGAGACTTTAAATAGTTCCAATATATCCCTGGTGATCTCAAAGGCACATTTCATGGGCAAGAATGTGCACGTATCAGAAAAGACCTGGGAAAGGAGAGACGCCAGACACTTGCAAATGGCTGACCTTGAGGCCCTGCACAAGTAGGTAGTAATGGCAGATCCTGTTCTGTAAGATGCCTGAAGTTCAAAGGCATGTCTTCACATCAAGGCCCTTGTCACAGAGTGCTCTGTGGGCAATGTATTTAAGGAGATTTTCTGATTGTTTACTGGTTGATCAGTAAATTATACTGATTCATGTGTAGCCCCTGGTAAATCAGGTTTTAAAAATAGAAACAAGCCCTGGCTGGTGGCACAGTGGATAAGGCGCCAGTCTGTGAACCCAAAGGTTGCTGGTTCAATTCCCAGCCAGGGCAACATAACCAGGTCTCCAGCCAGGTCTCCAGCCTGGTGCATAGCTGGAGGCAGATGAAAGGCGACCATACATTGATGTTTCTCTCCCTCTCTGCCTCTCTCCCTTTCCCTCTTTCTGAAAAATAATAAGTAAAATATTTTTTAAAATTAAAAAATAAGTAAATAAAAACAGCCAACAGAAAATGCTCCTGAAGGGACCTAGGTTTTTGACTTAATAGATATGAAATTGCTTGTCTCAAGAACCACTCCCAAGGCAGGCCCTCTAGGGCTTGTGTTGAATGACTTTGAAGATGAGTGTCAGTCACTTGGAAAATGCTTACAGGACTCCACTATGTGTCATGTTTTGTGAGGGACCCAAACATAAGGCTAGAAACAATAAGTCATTCTTGGCTTTCCTAGATGTGCTTCCTTCGTTGTTGACACAGACTAGTAATGTGAAGGCAGAAACACATTGTTACAAGGAGTGTAGCAGAGGATAGTGACCTCTTCTGCTGAGAAAAGTACAGGATACTATGTAAGCTGAGGAAGGAAAAACCTAACCTATGTGAGGAGTCCAAATACTCTTCTCAGAAGATATAACATCTAAGTTCAATTTTAAAGGACAAAGAACAGTTAGGCTGACCCTACTATAAATGAGAAAATTTGACAAAGAACCCTGAAGGAATCTGCTATGAATAACACATTTTTTCAGGCTCCCCATTAACGGATAAGATAAAATGGCCACCACTTTAAATTTAGAAAACTGTAGAAACTAGTGTGTCCATGAACTACAAAGAGAATGGAGAAAGGGGGATCCAGCTGCAGAGCTGGATTGATATTGAACCACTTAAGCATGTAAAAGGCCATGTACCCAGAGAATAGAAAAGAAATTCATTTTGATTTGCACTCAAGAGAAACAATAAAAATGGAACTTTTAGGTAGAATCCTGGGTTCCAGGCTGAGCTACGTCACTTACCTTGATCAATGATTTAAGGAAAATTCTTCAGCATGTTTCCTCACCTGTAAATTGGAGATTAAAAAAAAAAAAAAATAACTGTCCCCTCTCCTTCATGCAGTTGCCATGAAGTCATCATAGATGACTGCTTTTTAAACCCTGAAATGATTTCAATTCAAAAGGGAGGAAGTAATAACAATGGTAGTGACTTTTTTCAACAGCAATAGGGAACTGAGTTGGTGTGACAAGCTCTTCTTGTTAGGAAAGGATAATGCTCACGGGACTTAAGCACTGGTTTTCCTGGTATAAGTGCCAGCAGGTAGGGCCACATCTCAGCTCAGCTCCTTGAGATCTGCTACTTGCCAGGTTTATTTCCCTGCTAACCCCAGAAGTGCCTTCCAGACCAGAAGGTGGTGCCCTGCTGCGCATGGCTGGACCTGCCTAAATTGGATGCCTTTGCCTCCGCCTTTTGTCCTTCAGTTAAGGAGAACATGGGCGCTGAAGGCAAGTCTCCCTTCTTTGCTTTTGTGCCTGGAATGAGTTTGTAGCAGATATTTTAGCATGCCCTGCCTGCCGTAAGTTTGAAATTCTTAAATGAAAGGTGATGTCATGTCACTTTTTTTTTTTTTTAAGATTTTATTTATTATTTTTAAAGAGAGGGGAAGGGAGAGAAACATCAATGTATGGTTGCCTTTCACCTGCTTCCAGCTATAGACCTGGCTGGAGACCTGGCTTGAAACCTGGTTATGTTCCCTGGCTGGGAATCAAACCAGTGACCTCTGGGTTTGCAGGCTGTGCCAATCACTGTGCCACCAGCCAGAGTCTTCATGTCACTTTTTATTTCATAAACATTTTCTTAAACATTAATTGAGTGCCTTCCATTTATTAGCTTTGTACTAAGACTTGGGAATGCAAAGACAGTTAGACATGGTTCCCATTCTGGAGGGAGCTCCTTTTCTGGGGAAGAGTCACAGAGGCAACAGTTAAGTTTTGGGATAGCCAGAGCAGGTGTAAAGATATGTGAGTATGAAAGGAATCTATAGAAATCAAATATCCAGCCTGAGAACAGGCAGAAGAGGTGGTTGTAAGAAGATTAGATGCATTCTCTTCCTAGCCTGTCATTTGGTTAGCAGAGTTTTCATTTTGCTATAACTTTTATTTTTCTACCATCGCATTTCTACCATCACTTATTGGGCCAGGCAGTTCCATCATAATAGGTGACAATGAACAAGGCTATGTAAGCATCAGGTCTCACACAAGTCCAAAACCCCACTATAGGTAAGCACTTCCACAATGGTGGAGTAAGAATCTCTAAAAACTGGATTCTCTATAAAAGTAATGGGAACATTGTCAAAATAATTTTTTTCAGAACTCTAGAAATTAAACAAAGGCTTGCAACAATCCTAGGAACAATTTAAGAAAAAAAAAACGGCTGAATCTCAGTTAAATGTCAGCTTTATAGTGTTCTCATTTGACCCGTTTCCATCCTCTTCTCTCCAACACGGGGGCAACCTCAAAAATGACCAGCTTTACAACTCTAGTGGCCTAACAACTATTTAAGGGAGCGGAATAAATTTGGTACACTGCTGGAAGCCCCAACACCGATTAGTATCAATATGTGATAGGTCTGAAAGTTCACTGAAAATCTCCATCTCTGGGGCCTGTGCCTATATGCCCTGACTCTGTCTGATCACCTCTATCTTCAGGGTATTTGTTGAAAGCAATAGGTGGTAATTATTTAATATTTCTGCTTTCTAAATAGTTTTGCCAGTTGGGACTAACAAAAGACTGACTAAAAAATAAAAATGTGAAAGAATTGGGAAAGAGATGTCATCTAGAGAGGGGTTTGAAAGCATCAGCTTATATCCAGGAATCCAGGGGACAGAAGAATATCCCATGTGCAGGGCTTTTCACGTGCTCTAAGAAGACCAAAAAGTCAGTTTCCCTCATTTGGCTGACCTTATGTGTTTGCATAAGCAGGATGTGAAAATAAAGGAAGAATTGTAGACTTTTACAATTGCCCTACTACCCACTCAAAGTACCTCATCAAAACCTGGGAAACATTAGTTGGGCCATTTGAGGAAAGCTGTCCAATCATTAGCCATAAATAATGTTGGCTGAACAGAAACCTCAGTAGCAAAACAAAAAAGTAAAAGGAGCATACACATTTTGGACTTACTCAAGCCAAGTCTGAACAAACATTATCAGTGACAACAAAAAACAGCAATATAAACAAAACCTGGGGAGGAGAGATCTAAAGTTGAGTTCTTATTATCTAAAATATCAATTTATAAGAAAAAAATCACAAAATAGAAACAGAAAAAAAGTGGTCAATAAAAACTGTTCATGATGAAGCCCAAATATTGGACTCATGGGAAAAAGACTTTAAATCAACTTTCATAAATATGTTCAAAGAAATAAAGGAATCCATGTCTAAAGAACTAAAGCAAAATATATTAATAAAGCAAATCTATAAAACTATAAAAGGAACCTATACTATGTGGTGGAACAAAAGTAGAGTTACAGTTGTTCATATAGAAAATAGCACTATTATTAATAAATAATACAATAATAAACTGTGCATTTTGCATACTCATAATTATAAATCTACCTTTGGCTAACATTATATATGAAGATTTAATTTGTATTGCATTGCTAATACAATAAAAAAGAAAAATGAGAATAAAGGTATTTTGTAGCGCAGTGTTGTATGCTATTTAAATTCAATTATCATTATTCCAAACTAGAATGTTTTAAGTCCTGGCTGGTGACTTAGTAGATAAGTGCTGGCCTATGAAGCCAAAGATCAGTGGTTTGATTCCCCAGTCAAGGCACATATCCAGGTTGCAAGCCATGTCTCCAGTCAGATCTGTAGCTGAAGGCAGGTGAAAGGCAACATACATTGATGTTTCTCTCCCTTTCTTCCTCCCTCCCAGCCCTTGTTTAAAAAGAATGAATTAATTACGGGACAATAATGAGCAAAACTAACAACAAGCAAAACAGAACCAAGTGTATGAATACAAGGAGTAGGCCTGCAGTGGTCAGGGGGAAAGGGGTTGGGGGGAGGGGGGAGGCAGAGGCAAAGAAGGGGAGCAGCTTAGACAAGAACCTAGTATAAAGGAACCATGGACGTGGACAACAGGTGGGATTGACT